>JAECMU010071571.1:2701-12908 GCA_016106625.1 Dracogyra subfuscus
AGGGGCCAGGTCTTTGGATAGCCAAGCCAGTGAGTGACTTGGTCCAGGACAGAAGCTTGGCTGAACCTAGAGCAGATGAAATGACGGAGAAACCGGAATATACCGAGGTTGTCCGGATGATCCTGCTACGCTTGTCAATATTGAATGGACTCTGGTACCAGTCGATCCAATATAAATAATTTTTGAAGGTTTGTAGTTTTGTTTTTAATAATTTAAACGTTGTGCAACCCATGGATGATTACCAAAATCTAAAATTTAAATTAGTATATTGCCTGTTTCTTAATACAAGCATTGATGTTGATTTTTTGTCTGTAGATAAATAGAATGGTGAATAGAACTCTGATAATATCCCATTTTGAGGTGTTTTCGTGCAAACATGCAGAAAGTGCGGATGTCAGAATGCTTTTGCTGTAATCTTGTATATCAAACCTAGATATAATTAAAAAAAAGAAATTCACCCTTAATTTTTACTGACCCAATATGATCGTACCACCATAAATGTAGTTTATAATGAGGTAAAATCGTCCTGCATACACACAATAAATTAAATAATCAATTATATACATAATACAGTAATTAAAATTAAAGTCTATGACGGACTGTCATAATCACAATGTGTGTCAGTTTGCACATGTAGTGTAGTAGTTGGTTAACTCTCAAGAGTCTCTTGTGACATATCCAACCGTTATTTTGTTGAGTAGGCCATAGGATTTATGGGCATGAGTTTGACCCATATCCCCCTTTCAGTGGTTAGGGTATTTTTTAGGAATATGGTTAGTCTTTAGAGCCTTTGATATAGATAAAAGAGGGGTACAGGTCAAACTCTTTCTGATTTATGTTGATTTATACGCTGCAGCCCTCGAAATTCGCGACGGCAATCGGCAATGCCGTCGCAAAAGCTATCGTAAAATTGATTTGCGACAGCATTTCACTGCCGTCGCAAAGCTGATAGTGTTGAAAATATGAACTGTCAAATTACAGATCCCAGAAAAAAAGCATTTATAATTGAGTGTGGCCCAATGCTTTTAATTTGATATAAATCGGTTTATTCCAGTATAGAAGTTTACGAAAGTAAAGTTGAGATGTCATGTTTTAGCATATTATTAATGCAGTGGGTCATATATGAATAATTTTGACAGCATTAATATTTTCTTTAAAATTGCCGCCATAGTGCCGTTGCAAAATTGATTTACGACGGCACTTAACTGCCGTAGCAAACTTGTCCGAATTTCAAGGGCTGACGCTGTAGGTAGGAGTTTTAGCCACATATGTTACTATTGTCTATAGGATTTAATTGGGTAGTATACACTCTAATAGCCTGATGACTGCCATTCAAGAGATACATGAACATGTGGACAGTTATAATGATAATCGTTTAAAAGAGGGCACAATCAAGGCATTTGACCTGGTATTCATATTCAGCAAAATATATTGCACATTATTGCATAATGTTAACAAGTATTTATATAAGCATATAGTTAATTAATAAAATGGTTAAATGTGACGGCTATTATATGTAACGAGTGCAGCCATTTTGTACCGTCCCAGTGAATAAGCCCTCTGGAGAGCTGGTGGTTATGTAATACCTAATGTGTCACGTCTGGAATTAAGTCTTCAACTGAAGAAACAAAACCTACCTGATTTTTGCTGATGCATCCTAATATTCTGTATTAATAGTCATCCCAGAAGATAGCAACAATTATATATTGTATTTAATACAAAATAAACCACCATTGTCAAAGTGTTGAAATAACGCTTTCCAGACGGTTCGTCCACTCACCTTGGACAATTCATCCACTCGATGACTGCATTTTTTTCAAACATATTAATAGTTATTCTTTGACACTGTAATCGTTTCTTAACATTATTTTGTGGTATACTATAACTAAAACAGTAAAATAGAATTAGAATTCAACATTAATATCCAGTTTTTATTAACTGTTTGTATTCATTATCATGCGGATGATTTGTCCACTCGCTCGTACATTATCTCACATGTCACGATGTGGTAAATACGTAATGCAAGCCTCCGTGTCGGAAGACTTCATTACCACCCCCATGTAATGGTGTAAATTATATCCACTGTACCCTCCCTCGTCACATGTTATCCCCATATGCCTACTAACCTGGAAATAAAATAAAATAATATAATTAAATGTACATTAAAAAAAAAGGTTTCACCAAAACAACAAATGTCAGTCAAACAAGGCGCGTTGTTTTAGACATGACTGGATTCAACTTGGTGAAACATTTGTCATAATTACTTCTGTACACTTAATTGGTAAAGCAAACCGAGACCAAATAAATTGAAAAGGAAGGGCTAAAGATTTTTTTTACTAGGTATATTGTACTAAAAACATCCTACGACATGTAGCGTGAAAGGCGTAGCCTACATTATAGAAACAAAGAATAACCGAATAAATAGAAATGCCAAATAATTATGTCTGCAGAGCATTGTTGCAAAAACATATATAAAGCGTAATCTAATGCAATGTAATTTATGTGTACCTTTGTAAATTTATGACACGGCAAACAAAAATACAGGGTAAAATATTTATAATAATTTATTTAGCTCCCACGTACATGTAGTACACATTATTTAGTCCGTTAACGAAATGTAGGCTACCGGGGAAATAAAAACCCAGTGGATGAATCGTCCGGAACTGATTTTTTGTAGTGGACGAATCATCTCGAGTTCGTCAGTGGACGAATTCTCCAGTGGACGAATCGACTGCATCCCGAAATAACTATATTATGGTTTAAATTAATCCACATACTGAAATAATAATTGGAGTGTTTTCTTAGTTAATTGGTCATTTCTTTCCTTGGCCTGTACCTGTGGTTCCTGATTGGCAGGTGTATAGTTAGATGGTCCCCAGACACTGTGTCTAAACACACTAAAAAGACATGCCTCTTTTATTAATCTTGATCACATAGCATTGTGTGATAACCTCAATTATAATGGACTTTACTAGCTGTCCCCCTTTATTACTGTAAGTAATTGTGTAAAACCTTTGAGTAAGTAGATAACCTCAATTATAATGGACTTTACTAGCTGCCCCCCTTTATTACTGTAAGTAATTCTGTAACTAAAACCTTTGAGTAAGTAGACTTTCCCATCTAAAATCACAAAACTGACCAATTACGTAGTCCCAAAGAAAAGAAAAGTATCACTTGGGTATTGTGAGTGGTTGTTTTTGCTCGAACGTATCCTACCAATAGGCCTAATAATATGCATTTTATCTTTGAATTTTTAAAAGAAAAAAATATTTTAACTCCCATTTCGTTATATTAATGCAAATTGAAATATATTTAGTTCAGTAGTTTATTATACTATCAAGTCATTTATGTTTAGAAGTCATGTTGATGAAAGCGAAGCACCTTATCGTAAATTAGAGCATTTGTTTACACTGTGCATAATAGAGAAGTTTGATGGAGCTGACGTCACTTCGCCCCAAGTTATACTACCGGACATCACAAAAACAAAACAAAATGGCTGCCCCCCACCCCACCCCACCCCAGTTAGCAGGAATAATCTTTTTTCTTTTTTTTTCATTAATTCTAAAATAATGCGTTTTTCATTTGTTAAAGTGTCAGTATGTGTTGGTGGTCCGGGTATGCATCTTTCCATTACATAAGAATCTTGTTGGAGTTTACTCTACCTTTAAATTTTAATGTTCAGTCTTCCAGTATTGTGTATAATTAAATGTAAAATATTTGTTACTGATCAATCAAACATAGGATTATTGTTGCATTAAACCTGAAATCATTGCCTACCTGGTGGTAGGTAAAAATCTTGTGTTTTGCTATATATAGACTTCATAACCCAGTCCTAAAGTACTCACTTGCTGCGCGGTCGGTCTAGGATCTATCCTCATCTGTGGGCCCATTTGACTATTCCTTGTTCCAGCCAGTGCATCACAACTGGTATAACAAAGGCTATGGTATGTGCTATCCTGTCTGTGGGATGGTGCATATCATAGATCCCTTGCTACTAATGGGAAAATATAGTGGGTATCCTTTCTAAGACTATATGTCAAAATTACCAAATGTTTGACATCCAAAAGCTGATGATTTATAGTGGTGTTGTTAAATAAAACAACAAAATTGTTAGAGACTTAGATGTATTGGCAGAGAGTAATTAAAACCATCAAAATGTCTGACCAGCTCTTAGTCTTAATGAATAGCAGAGTATTTAGGCTAGCAGTGTCTGTGCTTAAGTTTTGTTTTGAGTTGCCATCCGGGCAAGTAGTGACAGCACTTTCACTTGCCCGGGACTATTTTTACTTGCCCAAATCATATTTTCAACAAAAAAACAATATTGCAAACAAATTATAAGAGAAAGAAGACCAAAAAAAAATCGGTTGCCAGGTGGGCAACCTTACTGTGAGTTTTCAGTCGCCCAATCACCACTGGCGACTGAAAACGACAATGGGCTAGCCTCCTAAGTGAACAACTTGCCCCAATACTTGGTCAACCCGCCACAGTTGCAGTTTACTATGTTTATAAACCATAATTTGGATTACTATTATATTAATTTGCAGGGCTCAAACTAAGCAACAGCACTGACAGCCATTATCGTAGGTTAGTAGCTTTATTGATGGCAGTTTGTTCCACTGTTTCAAGGGATAACTTTTGGTAACTTGTCGGAAATGATCATTGATTACTGTTACTATGGTGTGTACATATATACATATCTAAATAACATATGCACATTTATTAACCTTTGGTTGAAATACAAATATTTAAATGAAATTAAAAAATATAAATAACATACCGGTACCTAGGCTTATTCCTACATACCTATTATCGTTTCTTTTCCTTCTTTTTATTATTCCGTCTCTTTTTTTTTTTTTTAAAGAAAGTATAAAATTACACGATTGCCATTTTCGGGCCATTATGTAAGCTTTGTAGGCTAACAGTTATGAAGTAATCGAGAGTTTTACCGACTTCGCTGATTTCCGTACCGAGTTCATTTGTGTAGGCTATAGAAGCCACTATTTAATTCAATCCCATTTCTCTTTTTGTCCATGGGTTGTCATGTCACGACCAGAAGCAGTCAGGCCCTTTTCAAAACCTATACTAGCTCCGGAAACGTTCCTTTTGACCGACCGTTCAAAATTGCACCAAAATTGCTCAATAAAAATTGCGCACCTTTTTCTCTTTAGCATATTAATTGCTCCATTCAAAATTCCATAGCACCAACACCACCCACCCCCGCCTGCTACCGACTGTGTCGGGCTGCTGGTGCTCTCTTGCACCTGCCAGTGCAAGCGGTTCCTCTTCTCCCACCCCCACCTTTCCTGTCCTGGACAGAGAGGCCGGTCCCTGCGCCCAAGACAGGCATGCGCTACAACAGCTTGTTCTGAATGTGCATGTAAAATCCTATGACATGACATGGCATGACATCTTTTTGTCATAACTATTTGAACAGTATAAATGAGTTATCCTTATCAGACGTTGTGATATATTACTTTACAAAAGTTGACTGTTTCTAATTAATAATAAATTAAATAGGCAAAGACTTTTGATCGGAATGGCACGTCTTCGAAAATGTCTATTAAAACTGTGTTTTCCGAAATGTATAGCAAAGATAAGTACCAGTCATATATTAGTCTTGCATGGACGCTACCGTTATCGTACGTAAATATAGGTAAATAGTGGCAATCAATATACAAAATTATTTTACATGCGCTGTTTGTTAAGTGGTACGTGCGTTATTTTTCAAACTCGCCAGATTGAAATTACTTGTACTTTGTTCAACCAGCTATGTTACAACCACCATACTCCACTTAATAATGATATTTAGTCAAAATAATTGAATTATGGCAGTGGTCCATAATTCAAAAGCTAATATTGCCGAGAGGTTTGACATGGATTTTACTCCATCATGGTTCAGTTATGGTGATGCGATAGCTAGATTTGGTTTCCAAAAATTAATGTAATTATCATTTATTGTCAATTTTGAGAGAAATGAAGTCCTTAAATCTGTGACAGTATGCCTATCATATTTGTCACGCTATATTCTCTGGTGATATACATGTACATATATTTAAACTGGATTCTGAGTAAATAACTACTATTGCCATGCCATACAGCTAGTAAAATACTAAATTGTCAAATATTGCAATTATGTCTATTTTGTAAATATGAATATGTATTAGTGTTTTTAAGCTCTGTCTCCCTCTTTAGTTGACATATATAATTATTACTATTATTTAGTAAACTAGTATTGAGGCTAGTGAATATTTAATCACGGCTAGTAATGTGTTTAATCACTGGTCCAACGACTAGTGGATTAGTCCTGATTTAATATAAGATCCAAAATGTCCTAAAACAATAATGTAAATATATAAAGAATAGATCTTAAAATTAATGCTTATGATATTAGTGTTTTCCCTAGCTTGTTTTAGTTTGGTCTAGCACCATCTTGCCTCAATTTTTATAGTAATTAATTCTAAAATTACCTTTATAAAACACTCAGAAAGGTATTATTAATTAATTAAAATAATATGCCAGTCTTTTGCCATTCATTTATTAAAGCAAGCACACAAATTACGTTAATGTTTATTTTAACTTGTTTGTATTTTTAATGAAAAACAAGTGCCCCGAAAATGGTGAAAATGCCCCAAAAGTGTGGTCTACAATGCCTTTCCTAATTTCTAGGGAAATCACTATGATATTAATCTTTGTAATGCATCAGGCCAGGTTTTGACTGAATCTGCAGTCCAAAGTCAGGGTTCCTTATGGAAGCAGTGGTATCTGTCCACTTACATGTAAGTTACGTATGGAACCAGACAGGTTTCACACACACAAGTAGGTGGGGATTTATTGTGCTATATGGTTCAGTTCGTTGAAGCGCTGTGACATGCACAATGTACTTGTCATAGAAATAAAACTATTAAAAAAATAAATTAAAAAAAACCCCACAAGGACCCACTCATATTGTTGACTAATGTCACATTTACTAATGGAGACATGGTGTACAATGTCTCATTTTAAACTAGCAAAGCTTGTCTCTTTTCACTATTTATCATTTTGTTTTTACAGATGGGTATGGATTATAAGGAATGTTTGACCAGTGGATTGGTGGCTGCCTTGGATTGTGGCAGACATGCAGATATAGCAATTGAAATTGAAGATAAAACTTTCCACTGTCATAAAATCGTACTTGAAGCAATGTCACCGTATTTCAGATTATTGTTCTTAGATGGAGCACCAAACATGTCCCATGGCTGTTTAAAAATCATTGAGTTGACAAAGAAAGGCTTCGAAGGTGCTTTGTCCTACATGTATTCGGGCAAGTCAGATCTGAACATGACGGACATTTATGATATTCTGCAGGCCAGTTTCTTTCTGCAGATCGAAGGACTGCGGGAACTCTGTGAGGAGATGCTTGTGAAAACCGTGCTGAGCACAGACACTTGTGTCCATCTGTGGCAGGTGGCGGAATCGTGCGATTGCCAACAGTTGCTTATGGCCGCAAAGAAGATGGCCCTCGAGTCATTTGATGAAGTCGCAGAGAGGACCAAAGTGTCGGAGTTCAGTGCTGAGCAACTTGTGGAGCTGTTTGATGATGACAATCTCAAAGTCGCCAGTGAGGTCACAGTGCTTACTGTTGCCGTCCAGTGGGCACAAGAGTTTGAGGTAAATTTCTCGGACTGTTGCAGTGTCTTTACTGCTGTGCATCTAGATTTGATAAGTGACGAAGACTGGAAAACGACCCTAGAAACTCACGGCAAGAGTATCAGCGACGCTTTACGTGTCTATCTTGAGTCCTTATGGGCTCAAAGCAAGATGAAGTCACCCGCGGAAAGAGATGGAAGCATTCGCTATTTTGACAGAAAGGAAAAAGTCCTGGTGTTTATTAGCGAGATTGGTACGACTTTCTGCTACGTGTTGACCACTTCTTACAATCCGCATGCAGAGTCTATACGTTTTTCTCCAATAACTCCATGGTATGAAGACATCTGCTGTGCTAAGTGTTGTGTCCATCACGGGGAACTGTATGTTGAGTGTATAATAGACGGAATAGCAACGTTCACGAAGATGTGTTCTCAAACAGGGAAATGGGTGCAGTGTACCGCAAGGGAAAGCAATGACGTATTGTCATCTACTGTCCTCTTGTCTTGTAACAACTGTATCTATGCTGTGCAGGGCAGTAAACCGGTTTATACACACAATACACTAGCAAAGGCTGCCAAGATACAGAAATATACTTCTGAACAAAACTCTTGGACAACGGTGTGTACACTACCAGACTCGGTCGAGGATCCTCTCGCTGTTGCAGCATCTTGTTTCCTTTGCATCTACAGCCGAAGTGACCACCACATCACCGTCTACACCTACAGTTACAAATCCGACGTCCTCAAAGAAGTAGGTCAGCTTCCAGAGTACGTCCCGAAGCCGGACTTTGCGATCGCGAGTGGCAGAAGTCGGTTCTTGTTTTGCCAGCGGGAGGTCACTCGAGTGAGGAACGTCCTGGACGAGCCGTACACTCTGGACTTGTTTGACGAGCTGGGCAGGTACACGCGGAAGAACGTCAGGTTCAGTGGCGTCGTGGAGAGTGGCAGGACGATCTACTGCATCTCCAGCGAGGACGACGAGCACTACGTCCTGTGGGAGTTCAACCCGGACAAGCTGTCTCTCCGAAAACCGCGGGCAATTTACTCGGTGCACAAGTGGAGCTTGGGTGGAGTGGTGGAAATTAAACGCAGATTTTTGTCGTGACCACTGGCGTTTGTGGGTTGTTGGGTTTTTTTGTTTGTTTTTTTCCTTTTTCTTTGTTTTGTTTGTTGTCTCTGTTTTTGTGGAAGAAGGTTTTTTTAAAAAGACCATAGCAACTAGAGGTGGGATGGAATGACAGAAACTTACTGATTCACCTTTTCAACTGACAGAATTCATAGTTTTTAGAGTTAGTGAGCCACTGCACCCTAGTGCCTTTAAAAGGTGAGCACTTAAACATATTTTGGCTGATAACATCTTGACATGGACGGGGATAGTCGTGTTTCATACATGTATATGCACGACTTTATTTAATTTAATTTATAGAGAACGAGAACGTGTGTGCGTGAGTTTGGGTACATGCATGACATTTCTGTATGGAGAGTGGGTGAGTGTGTAAAGACAAAAATGTTGATTGCCATGCACGTGTTATTATAAAAATAAAAAATGTGTGTGTACCGGTGGCTTATTTTTTTCACTTGTTTATGCCATACATTTCACACCAAATGTAAATGTGTTTTCACACAAACATTTATTGTAATTAAGAAATGGAATAAGCTGAGCTCATTGTGGGTGTTAATATAAACAAAATGAAATGCATATAAATAAAAATGCCTTGTTTATATGAATGATTCAGCGTTTTCTTTTTTCCTTTCTTGATGGGTTGTGCAGGGTTCGCACGCATCCATTTCATTTAATAATAATTAATAACAACTTGTGTCAGGAGGGGGTGACCCGCCCATCAATCAATCAACGACTGTTGGATGCTAAACATTTGATAATTCTGACAACATAATATATGTATATAACCACGTTTATGGTTGTTCCATCAGCAAGTGCACGTGTTCACACTCACACTCACACACGTGTGTGTGTAGGGGGGGGGGGAGGTAGACTGGTGAGCGTGTCAAATGCAGACCATTGACGTACGGGATCCCATTTTGTTTTAGATGGGTAGGCTGGTGTTTACTAAATTAAACGAAAATGCATTACTGCCAGTTATAGAGGGTTCTGAACGAACCACTGCGCATTTATGCATGGATTACAGTTCATTGTGCCACAGAAATGATGGAAATACATGGTAAAAAGGGGATAGAACATTTTCACCGAATGTCTATCGTTTTTGCCCGAATTTGACGATTCTCTCAAGCACTAGAAAGCAGTCTCCGTCCACAAGTAAAAATCCATGAGTTTTGAGGAAAGTGATTTTAAGTAAGGAAAAAATATAATAAAAATAACCAGTCAAATGTTAATTGTTTTTATTGGTAAATAAACAATAACATTTACTGAACATTAACAAGTCTGCTAATAAATAACGTGAAATGTAACTGCGCAGTTACTCGTCTATCACATATCACGTATATATTATATTACTTGTAACGTGTGTGACACGATTGCAAACTTTGCGAGATGAGATATAAATCATATTTAACACAAAAAAAACCCCAAATATGAAATGTTCTATTTATTATATAACTTTTGG
>JAECMU010071605.1:0-21629 GCA_016106625.1 Dracogyra subfuscus
TCATTGAATTGTGCACATCTCAACATAGAAGTGTGCCACATCTCATCATTGAATTGTGCACATCTGAACATTGAAGTGTGCCACATCTCAACATTGAAGTGTGCCACATCTCAACAGAGAAGTGTGCCACATCTCTCAACATTGAATTGTGCCACATCTCAGCATAGAAGTGTGCCACATCTCTCAACATTGAATTGTGCCACATCTCATCATTGAATTGTGCCACATCTCTCAACATTGAATTGTGCCACATCTCAACATAGAAGTGTGCCACATCTCAACATAGAAGTGTGCCACATCTCAACATTGAATTGTGCCACATCTCAACATAGAAGTGTGCCACATCTCTCATCATTGAATTGTGCCACATCTCATCATTGAATTGTGCCACGTCTCATCATTGAAGTGTGCCACATCTCATCATTGAAGTGTGCCACGTCTCAACATTGAAGTGTGCTTCACCTCAACATAGAGGTGTGCCACATCTCAACATTGAAGTGTGCACTTCTCAACATCGAAGTGTGCCAGGTCTCTTAACATTGAAGTGTGCCACGTTTCAACATTGAAGTGTGCCACATCTCTCAACATTGAAGTATGCCACATCTCAACAACATTGAAGTATGCCACATCTCAACATTGAAGTGAAACACTTCAGCACTAAAGTGAGCCACTTCTCGACAGTAAAGTGAGCCACTTCTTGACAGTAAAGTGAGTCACTTCTCGACAGTAAAGTGAGCCATTTTCTTGACAGTAAAGTGAGCCACTTCTCGACAGTAAAGTGAGCCATTTTCTTGACAGTAAAGTGAGGCACTTCTTGACAGTAAAGTGAGCCACTTCTCGACAGTAAAGTGAGCCAAGTTTGTTTTCTCTTGACAGTTAATATGTATGTCACCATTTGGGTAATACAAGGTATAAATTAGTCCGATTTTATATGATTACTTTTTGGGTAATGGTATTTATTGTTTCATGTTTATGCTCCAGAATCAAAATATTCCGGGTGAATAATTTAAAGGTCATGTATGATTTATGAAAATATGTACTGGTCTAGTAGTATAATTAGAATTCCATTACTTTTGAACAACCAACTTACCTTTTATTTTGATACATTATTATTATTACTATTATTATTTTATATTATATACTTTAAGAGGTTACTGGAATCTTAATACTGTAATATATTTTCTTTGATTACAAAGTTAACAAACCTGAAGTACATTCCAACTGTCATTACATGGATTGTAATGCATCCTATCAGGGCTTTTGTTTTGTGCAGTCTGGAAACTGTTATTTGATTGAATAAATACATGTTTAAACTTTATCACATTGCAGTGAAATAATTGTTGTGCAGTTGGTGTTAAATAAAATAATTGGGTCCATATTCTTGCCATTGAACAATAGCATTGTCCGTCCGTCTGTGCATCTGTTAACTTTGTCTTGTCCGAACCATACAGGATCATCAAACCTCACATGTAGGAACAACATGGGATGGCGGTGTGTCGCATACTGTTACTAGGTCACTGTGACCTACATTTCACGGTCTACTGCACATAACAGTAAATCCATGTCCAGATCATATTTTGCATACAGGACCATCAAACCACATCTACATGTAGGAACATCTTGGTCCAAAACAAAATGTTCATCTGTCCCATTGAAACATTTTTGCATAACTAGAATTGAATCATATCCTTAACATGTTCATTAATATATATATGGTTTTCCATCAAACTCCTGATGGGCGTATCATGTTCCTCACCGGTACTCTTGTTCATCTATATTTTGCTGGCTTGTGTTTGTGTTCTACTAAGTTTGTTGGTTTTTTTAGACCATGCCATGAACTATATAGAAGCATCGAAACATTATAATAGACACAGGAAATGCCTTGGGTGCAACACTTTATGTTAAAAGTGTTAAATAAAACATTTGAAATGTTGTTTTGTTTTTTATTTTAAATACTAAACTCCCATGTGAAATGATGTACAGGTAATGTAGTATCCATTTGCTATAATCCTTATTCCACCGGTAGCCAGTGATAAGTAAATCAATGTACTTTGGTGGTGTCGTTAAACAAAACAAACTTTAATCTTACTTCTATAATTTAATGGTTTATTTATTATTTGCATTTAGACCTCTCTTTTTTTTCACTGGCACATTTTTAAATCTACTAACCATATGGAACTGAATAAAAAATAATTTGATATTGCATAGGTTACAATATTTTACAAATAGGCAATCATGGTTTTGACACCTGTTTTACAGTTCAGTTCTTATCGCCGACATTTAAATGCACCAATTTTTTAGGTGCATTTCATATTCTCTGTGCTTTAAAACAAATATTGCCACAAACTCATATGAATAGAATTAACTAGCAATGTATTGGAGTGGAAAGAATAGATTTAGTCCATTGATAGTGCTTGTTTGATCCACAATTAGTCCATTCTCTTCTATATCCTGCCTATTATCCATTTCAAGTAGTACTCATAACAGAATGAGAGAGAGATACCAAAGTTTATTGTGAGAGATTGATCTTGCACTCCATCCGCTGAGCTACAAGGGGCACAGTCTAGTTTGAGGGAAAAAATGTTTTTTTCTCCTCCGCATGTGAATGTATACTGAACAAAAAAAGAAATTTCCTATTTGTACATATAGTATTTCTTGTTTTAAAGAATTCATTGTGTAATGAAATTATATAGGTAGTATTAGCCTTCATCTGTATTATCAGCATTCATGAATTTTATTGATTATTTTTGCATTGTTAATCATTGATGTGAAATTCACTTTGCACGTGCATGCATGGTTCGACATGTCCTGTGTAATATTCGGGCAATTTCTTTTACTTGTCTTACTGAAATTCTTGTCAAGTGAACAAAAATGCTTAAACATTAAATTTTTTTATTAATTACATTGTATCATTTTTAATATGCCAAGAATATCCAATAATTTACGCGAACAGGCGATTGGCATGCTTGATGCTGGCATGTCGACCGAAGACGTTGTAAGGCATGTTGGGAGTTCTAGTCGAGAAATATGAAATCTTCGTGTAATATTTCGAATGACAGGAAGCACCAATGACTTGCCACATCGTGGACGTCCGCATTTTACAACGTGTGGTCAAGACCACTATATCATGAACACACATTTGCGCAATCGATTCCAAACTGCCACTGCTACTGCTGCTAACACACCTGGGCTTCATAATAACCGAATCAGTGGGCAAACTGTTTGTAATCGTCTTTACGTCGGATGTGTTTTAACACAATGTCATCGTCTAAATCATTTAATAGAGCATGTGTACACACTCATTGGATACGGCGACGCTGGAATACCGTTCTTTTTTCGGATGAATCCAGATTTGTTTTACAATTTGGTGATGGCAGGGTGCGCGTCTACTGTAGGAAAAATGAACGCTATGCCGACTGTTGTGTTCTTGAACGAGATCGTTTCAGGGGTGGGGGTTCTGTCATGGTCTGGGCAGCCATTCCCCATGGTTATTGTTCACCACTAGTCGTTAATGATGGCAATTTAAATGCTCAATGTTTCTGTGATGACCTCTCGCTCATCACGTCATTCCTTTGTTCCATAACAATGCCAACATCTCGATTTTTCAGCATGATAATGCCACCTCTCCTACAACTAGAGACACTGTAAATTTTCTTAGGACAAATAACACTGATTTCATCGATGACTGGCCCGCTGAAAGTCCTGATCTCAACCCCATCGAGCATGTCTGGGATAGTCTGGACTGACCATTGAGGCATTGTCCCAACCCACCCGCTAACATCAACGAACTTCGTCAGGCGCTCATTCAGGAATGGAACAATATTCCACAGGCAGAAATCAACACTTTAGTCATTTCTATGCACCTGCAATGCACTGCAGTGATCAATTCAAGAGGTGGTCATACCCGTTATTAAGTGGGTGGGTTGTTTTTTAACCCCTACCACACTTGGTCAAAATTTATCCCAGTTTCTGTTAACCTATGGCCATGATTTTTGCACCAAACGATATATCATGGAACACTCTTTAAACGCATATATAACAATTATTCCTCTGGTTTGCTTTTATCAAGTTATGTTCAAACAAAGTTAGTGGAAGTTTCTTATTTTGTTCAGTATATATGGTATCAAATGGTAATATCTTAAATGTTCCCATAACCTAAGTTAGGGGAGCAATTAATCACTGACCTCAGTTTGTTTCACAGCTAGGTCTGCTTTGTGCCAGTCAGTGAGCCCATTGGGCTATTTCTCGTTCCAGCCAGTGCACCACAACTGGTATATCAAAGGCTGTGGTATGTGCTATCCTGTCTATGGGATAGTGCATTTAAAATATTCCTTGCTACTAATGGAAAAATGTAGCAGGTTTCCTTCCTAAGAATATATGTCAAAAGTGTGTGGCATCCAAAAGTCGATTATTAATAAATCAATGTGCTCCAGTGGTGTCGTTAAACAAAACACTTTCTTCCCTAACTCAGCAAAGTGCATTGGTGTAATCAATAACTCTACTATTAGAATAACAAATCTTCATCTATTTTGAAGGGATTGTTGTTGTTTTCTTGAAATAAACTAATGTAAGAAGAACCCAGTATACAAGTATTTATACTGTAAACTTTTATTATCTGATTATTACATCAATAACTATTATGATATTTTGTGAGCAACTGGTATTAAAATTGCATGACTTCGGTTCCTACAATGAAAAATAAGTTTGTTGTAATAAAATAATAAATTGGTAATAATAATATGCCAAATGTAACAATAATTGCACTTTTATGTCACAATATGATATACTCCCAAGTCACACCATGATATTGTGTAATGTCTACAATAACAAAAAATAACATTAAAGTCGGCTGCTGTATTAGGTAGCCTACATAATTATGAAGATCACATGCATATGCACGCGCACACACACATAATGCACTCGCGGTCCTTGCTTACAAAACATAAATTTTTAAAGGCATACTGTCACTGATTTAAAAACGGATAATAAATAAAAATGACATTAATAGTTGGAAATTAAATCTAGCTATTGCATCATCTTAACTGAACCATGATGGAGTGAAATCCATGCCAATCCTCATGTGAATTTTAATTTTTGAATTAAAAGACCATTGCCATAATTCAGTTACCGTAAAAATGGAAATTTTCGTGGTCTTAATTTTTCGTGGTTTGGGGTATAAAAACATTTCAAGGTTTCTTATTTTCATCGTTTGCCACATCTAAATTGAAAATGATTTTATTTTCGACTTTTAGCAAGTTTAGTTGCGAGAATACTTGTTAACGTGTTAAGTTAAACAATAGAGCACTCGCCTGTAGCCTAATTGGCCACTGTGATACCCGGTATGCTATTCGCCAGACAACTGATCACAGTTTTTGCTGTTGTGTAAAGCCAATTAAAATTTGAGTGAGATGTTTTCTAAGTCAGTCTGTATAGTGTTTGATATTTAATCTGAGCATGACATGTGTCACTCACACTCTTCAGTGTGCGCAGTCTGCAGTGATAATTTAATTGTTTTGTGTATCCAGTATTGATGAATGTACATGGTTATCTGTAATGTTTATTATTGCGTGTGTAACTGTGCAGTTTTGTGATTATCAAGCAAGGACAGATATAATTATTGACAAAAACAATATATGAAATTTAAAAATATTTCACACAATAACTTTAAAAAAAAGTATAACTTGTTGTCTTTGACTATACTATTCTCTTGTCGTATCCGGTAAACTGCGCATGCCAGGAAATAAAATGTTCTGGTAAACTGTCAGTGCGTTATGGTTTTCACAATAAATATTTTAGATAGAATTTGTTGATGTTTTCAAATATTTTCAAGGATTTATATTTTCGATTCTGATTACTTACCCTCGAAACCCACGAAAATAAAAATCCTCGAATATTTTCGGTTATACGGTAGTTCTACAAAATGTCTTTAATAAATTAGAGTATGGTGGTTATGAAGATGGCTGAATAAAGTACATTTAGGGACAAATCAAATTATTTTTGTTCAGGTAATACCTTGTTAGATCATTAAATAGGTCAGTGGTCTGTGACAATATGCCTTTAATGAGGTCACATGCATGCAGGGCCAGAAGTAAATGTGTCACAGGGGAAGGGTTATACTATGACAACATTTATTTATGTTTATCTTTTGTTTGATTTTATAAATACTTCACAAATCACTGCTTTAGATTCTTCACTTGTGGTGTACACACAACTTGGTGGGTTGTAAGAAATCTCGGTGCAATGGTGTCAATTCTTCCCATTTAGAATGTTAAATGCTGACTTTTTTTTATCACAAAATGCTTTTTATTAACTGAACTCCAACCACTTTTTTTTTACTTCCATTTGATTGTCTGAAAAAGAAGAAATGTTTTACTATTAGGTAACAACAGAGCATATTAAAAGACAAAATCAAAAAGATAAACTAACAACTTGAATAATAAAAAAAGAGCAAAGTATAGTATGTGGCAATAGTGTGATTTTTACCTCTCTCATTAACCTGTTAACAATGACATGCTCTGCATTCAGCTGGTAGTAGGAGCATTGTCATGTTATGATACACTTGCTGGCCTGGTTTTGGCACTAATGCAAAATGAATGATGACGTGGAAAACTATCCTGGGCGGAGAGAGAGAGAGCTGGTGAGATGCACCTATCTCAGTCGGCAGAATGATCCCGAGGTTCATGGGTATAAGGATCAAAACCCCCTTAGAGAACCCACTCTCTGACTGGGTCTTTTCCATTCCAACCAGTGCCGTAACAAAGTTTGTTGTTTAAAGAAACCACTAGAGCACATTGATTTATTAATCATCAGCTATTGGATATCAAACATATGGTCATTTTGACAGAGTAATAGAGAGGAAACCTGCTACATACGGTTAAGGACAACACACAGATATTGAGAGAGTAAACCCTCTGTCGCAACTTCATAGGCTACTCTTTCCCATTAGTAGCAATGGATCTTTTATATGCACCATCCCAAAGACAGGACAGCACATACCACAATCTTTTATATACCAGTTGTGGTGCAGTGGCTGGAACAAGACCAACCATGCACAGAGCGAGCCCTTTAAAATTGAGCTACATCCCGCCCCAACCAGTGCCTTAAGACTGGTATACTATGTCTTATTGTGTCTGTGATAAAGTGCATACAAAACATCCCTTGTTACTAATGGAGAAATACTGCAGGTTTCCTCTCAAGACTATTTGTCAGATGTCTGACATCCAGCTAATCAAGGTGCTCTAGTGGTGTCGTTAAACAAAACTTAACTTTTAATCAAACTTACTAATATTAATTTATTTTTTAAAGATATGTGTGTTAAATGATTTAAAGACACTCACTGAACTTCTGAGAACATCATTTGCATAAATGCTTTCTTCAGATCTCGATGGAAGTTTGGCAGCATAAGCTTCAAGTTCACTTCGATCTTTTAAGGCAACATAAGTCTGTAATTGTAAAATTAAAATAATACTCAATCTTATGACAATTCAGTATAACATTATAATACCGCTTTACCATTTAATATTAAATATAATTTTAACAGTATTTGTAATGTCACCAAAATCAACTAAATATCATGTCAAAATGACCTTCAAACATATATACAGTTGAATCCCGTTGGATTGAACCCCATTAGTGCTGGAGAAAGTGTTCGACCGAGGCAAACATTGCAGTATATTCCACCTTTCAGAGGTCAACCCAACAGATTCTACTGTTGTTAAATAACAAGACTTAAGTTTGTTCAGAATCTATTTAAATGATCAATGGCTTAAACCAACCTCAATAATTCCTTTAGGACAGTTGACTTTCTTGGCCACTGCCAGCCTTCTCTCAGAATCATCAATTAAAGCTATATATGAAGCCAACACCTGAAATAAAAACATATTAGACAATTAACAAATGTATAATAAATGTGGGGATACTAATTACAAAATCACTGGTTATTTTTGAGAGAAAAGACTGCAGTGTTCCATTCGCTACTGTATATAAGACCAGTTAGAACAAACTGTCTTCATGATTATCTTTCATACAAAATATACAGTGGATTTGCAGATTTCCAAAATGTCACACATGCTGCCCATCAATGATCATCAGATTATACCTCAAAAATTGTGTTTTACATAATTAATACATGACATTTTATATTATTCTTAACCACTAGCTTTGTAAACATATAACAACCACTCCTTACATATTTGAACAACCCTACGAATGACTGTAGAAACAAATGTAGTTATAATTTAATTATTGCCATAACCGCTTATATATTTATTTTGCAAAAACAGAGATTTAAACTACTTGTCTGGGAAGGTATACATTTTATCATATAGTCTTTAACAATACAACAGTAGTGTCACTTACTGAATGGGGTGCATTGACTTTGTGCAGTATTTCACAAACTTTGTCAAAACCTATGACAGCTTTCATCTTTGTTCCACCAAACCAGCCCTAAACAATGATACAAAAAATTTCAAAACATCAATTTCTATCAGAAAAAAGATAGGACAATGATACCTCAGCACATTTTTAAACAAAATACATTTGCTGTCTAATATGATTATTTTGGCACTTGGTTGAGAGAAAAAGGAAACCCACTTCTGACATATAGACTAGTCCTAAAATAACATAGCAAGGGATATTCTATATGCTGGACACTGTTTGGGATTGGGGGGGGGGAGGAGGGCAAATTCTTTAACGTGTGATTGTTCCTGTGACCCATTGCACTTCAGAAGATTGCTATGTCACTGAGTTACATCCTGCCTCATGACAAGAAGGAGGCTTAGTATGTTGTATAACTTGTGACCAATCCAGGTGTTCTTTTAAAAAGAAATATATATATATATACTGTAGATCCTGAAATTAATGCGATCATAATATTAATGCGAAAAATGCGAGGCCATGCTATTCGCATTAATAATATGACGCATTTATTTCTATGTTTTTTTCTGTATTAAAACAAAACAATAAAAATTTAAAATACCGATACATTTAATAAAACAAAACATTTGAAATACCAATACGTTTATATAACACAACACATTTGGAGCACAAATCATCGTAGGCGCGACAGTTTAATTACACTGACTATGGGTAACGCAGCCCATCAATCTCGTCCTAAACAAAAGTATAAACACAACTGGAGCGGTTCAAGATTTTCTACTTGTCTAATAGACCAGCAAGCTGCCAGCCACGTGTAATGATTGCTTTGTCTTTGGCCACCTTGTCAAAAGCCGGCACGATCCATCGCGCATGAATAGGTTTCAACAGGCTAATTCTGAGATCGACTGTTTCTTTGTTTTTCTTCTTCAAGTTTGCTGCAACAATGTTAATTCATTTTGCAGACACTAATGTTGCACTAGAATTATTTATTTATTTATTTTTCAAAGCATTGTGATGAAAAAACGTTATATCAAAGGGAGGCCACTCGCATTAATTTCATGTCGCATTAATGTCTGACCATCGTGACTCGCATTAATTTAGGGACGCATTAATTTCAGGATCTACAGTATATATATATATATATATATATTTCAATCAAATCAACCTCATGATGAACGAACACAACTGGAAAATGTACAGAAAGTAATCTAACTTTGATACACTGACATTGCAATGAGCTAAATGAAATAAAACGAAAATACATTAATACTTTTTTACCTATTTATTCTGCTTAAAATATCAATTAAAATGTTCTAAGGTTTGTTATTTTTAAAATGTGACCCTATATGTTGTGATAAAAGGTCACGTAGTAGACCTGTCATCTTCAATCTTTAAAGATTTTTACCTTAGCTGTGAGCAATGCTTTGATGTCATCCCACTTGCGAAGACGCCCTCTTGCAGCAATTACAATCCACAGATACTGTCTCTCTGACAACTGAAAAACATTCATAGCAGAAACTAAAATATCACTTTCTTCTATATAGATTTAAAGAAGAAAAAAAAGGAAGCATTTTAGAGAAGGAATTAATTCAAATGTCTCCACTAAGCAAAAAATATCTTCTCAAACACTTTATCTAACAGAGCAAGATGTACACAAAATATATACAATGGGGCAGTATGAGATAAACATTTAGTTATTACTTTTTATTGTGGTGAAAACTCCACCAAATTTCATTTTTAAAACTAACATATTCTTTAATATGTCTATCAAGATACAAATTCCAATTTTTTATTTGGAAAACCAATCTGAATGTAATTTGATATGATCAATAATTATAATTGAAGAAAGAAAAGAAAAAAGTGCTTTATTTAATGACACACTCAACACATTTTATTTATGGTTATATGGCATCAGACATATGGTTAAGGACCACACAGATATTAAGAGAGGAAACCTGCTGTCACCACTTCATGGGCTACTCTTTCAGATTAGCAGCAAGGGATCTTTTATATGCACCATCCCACAGACAGGATAGCACATACCTCGGCCTTTGATATACCAGTCATGGTGCACTGGCTGTGACAAGAAATAGCCCAATGGGCCCACCGACGGGGATCAATCCCAGACCGACCGCACATCGAGCGAGCACTGTACCACTGAGCTACGTCCCGCACTATAACATATGAAGAAATGAAAACAAAAATAATTGTTTTATCTGCAAAGCAGAATTAAAATAATTATACTTAATACCTGATGTGCTCTTTGAAGGGCAAGTGGACTTGATAGTGAGTTCTGAAAACAACACATACATGTAAGAATGTAAATGTCTCGTATTACAGAGATAAGGACAAAAATAACATTGTGATCTACAATCCAATGATGGATCCAAGTCCATGACCCATTATTCTAAGCGAAATAATATCTCACATCACTGATTCTGACTACAAAATATTCTTGATATCTTGAGCCACAAAATGAGGAAACAAGAGTTGACTATATACACTAAAAGCAAGAATAAATTTAGGAATTAAAAATGTGACTCCTTGATCCCTTGAGACCCAATGAGTTGGTTCAAAGCTCTTTCAAGTTTCAGACTCCCCTTGTGAAACATCTTCCACCTACACCTATTTATAAAAGATATCAGTGCTGGTTACACACGAGCAGAATCATGGCATAAATCATTTGTGTGGATAAGATTGCCCTGTAGTTTAAAAAAGGGAATAAACCCTCCTAGATTCAAGTTTGATTAAATTAATGATATTCAAGACCAACTATTTATTAAATTAAATGGGCATAATTAATTACTAATATTACTTTATATTGTAAATGCTGTCTGATCCCAAAACATATGAATAAAAGCAAACAATAGTTGTACTTACCTCTCCTAACTCGTAGTGGTAGAGACAACAGTAGTACAGTGTGGTGATCACAGACATGTTTATTAACGATGACTTCCTCGGAATGTCTTTGAAAATTTGTGTTCTACCCTCAGCCTCCAATCTGGCATCTTCCTTCTATAAGAGAATCACAATTTGTAAAACAAATTACAATGATTTAGAAGATGAATATAGTCAGTTATTAAAATATATATTTATATTTACAGTGAAACTCCTCTATTAAGACCACCTGTGGGTCTTATAAAAATTGGTCTTAATTATGGGGTGGTCCTATTACCGAATTACTAACATTTAGGTTTTTAAAATTTTAATTGTGTTGTGTATAAAGTGATAAAAAAACAACAACAAAAGAAATTAACTACAAATATTTATTTGAATTACATAATATATTTGTCAACATGAAATGAACCGTACAATATAACTGAGCACTAAAAATGTACATGTAAATAAAGTCAATCAGTATGCATGTGTGAACTCTGGATCTTAGTTGGAAATGTGTCTATTGTTGACTGCTTAGATGAACACTTAACATGAACAGCCCGAGTTTCAAGTTCCTCTTGTGCTTTCTGCATCAATTCTGGGACACCATCAATCTCTTTTGTCAGACAGAACATACTAATTTCTCTTAGCCAGTTTCTCAAGCAGTTACGCTCCTCAGTTTGGTCGTCATCATCGCTGTCATTTACAGATAGTTCCACATTTTCCTCACTTTCCTTTCCATTGATTCTGTGCACCAGTGTATCCTCCCAGTCTTCTTCTAAATTCTCACAAACGGGCAAATCAAAAGTCCATGTTTGAATATTCCTCAACACTCATGGGATCATCTATCTCAAGCCTACCATTTGCCATGACAACTAGCTCACGAAGTTCACTTAGGGGCACATCATCATCGGGATCATCATCTTCATTTGTTGGCATGGCAGCACTGCGAATACCAGCCTTTGCAAAACATCGCTTAACAGTTTCCATTCTCACATCTTTAACTGCAGCTTTCAACCACTGTACAGCATCCAGCACAGATACACTCTTTGCAACATCAGCTGAGCTGACGTTTTCTTCACTGTCCAGTCGAGCTATCACTGATCTGAGAAGCCGTTTTCTATGACCCATCTTCATAGCCTGGATAATGCCTTGGTCTAGTGGCTGAAATTTCGACGTTGTATTGGCAGGAAGAAACACAACTTTCACGTTTGTTAATTTTGTACTGGCATGTGAAGTGACATTATCAAGAAGAAGTAAAACCTTACGTTTTGATAGTCTCATGCGTTTATCAAAGTCCTTTATCCATTCTGTGTGTTTTGATAGTCTGATGCGTTTATCAAAGTCCTTTATCCATTCTGTGAACAGGAATCCTGTCATCCAGGCTTTCTTGTTCGATTTCCATGTCACTTGAGGACGGGCAACGTTAATGTTCCGAAAACAGCGTGGTTTAGCTGCCTTTCCAATCACAAGTGGCTTGTCGAAGTGACCTTCCATATTTACACACAAGGCTACAGTTATTCGATCTTTGGATTTTTTGCCACCTTTGCATTCTTCACCCCATACTCGTAATGTTTTGTCAGGTAGAGCCCGATAAAACAGTCCAGTTTCGTCCATGTTATAAATATCACATGAAGCATAACCCGAAACAATGTCAGGCAACTTTTCCATCCACTTCGTGACATCCTTGTCTGAAACGCTGGCACTTTCTCCACTGATTATTCCAAAGGCTATATTGTGTCATTGCCTGAATCTGTTTAACCAGCCATTTGAAGCCTTAAACTCACTTTCTGCAATTCCAAGTTCAGTTGCATATTTCAAAGCATTCATTTTTAACATGGGGCCTGAAATCGGTACATCTTGACCGTGCATGCGTTGAAACCATTCCCACATTAATGTATTCAGCTGTTCTACGGGAGAACGTACACATAAACGTTTCCGATCATTATCTTTATTTTTCTCGTAGCCATCCAAAATCTCTGCCTTTCTTTTCAATATTAACTGTACTTGCATTTTTCCGATACCGAATTTCTCTGCAAGCGTGTGTTGACTTTTTCCTGGACTGTCTGTATTAAAGTAACTTTTTGTTTCAAAGTCAATTCACAGCGTGATTTACCCTTTTTGGGGGTTCCCATTTCAAACGTTGATATTACCTCTGCCGAAATAACGGAAGAAATACAGCATTCGTAGTGTTTACCGTTTACCTCACTTCGACAGGGTCAAATAAAAAATACCACACAACTTGCTTTGTGGCCTCAGTCATTATACATCTCAATAACGGATAACAACACTTCTTTTGTTTCCTAGTGAATTAGTCGGTAACTTTATTCTATTGTATCCTAATTATCATTAACACATTTTATTAGACTCAGTAGATTTAGGCTGTATTTTTGAACAACAGGTACATAAGCCTTAAACACGTGTCATGCCGACTTCTGACCTGTATCGTTTCTTTCAACATCAAACGTAATTATAGCGACTTTCCACTGGAATGGCTACTGCAATTTGTATATACAGTTTATTGGTGACAATGCTATTTAATTGACACATGGAACGCCTGTTCTCGTAATCCGAATGAGTGTCTGCTATAGAGTCTGATGACTGGCTTGCAGCCAATCAGCGCGTTACATCGCTTCATTAATATTAATCAGTTGACAATGTTTTCCGGAAACTGAAAGTTGGTTATGTGAACAGATTGTGATGGGCGGTTTTTCAACAACTTAAACGTGTATCTCTCTTTAACAGTTTTAATTCATTTCAAAAGACAGAATACTGGTGTTTACTTTACTTCCTGTTACCTGTTGCCTTGGAGATGAACAAATATGAGATATAGATATCGTAATTTGGTCGCACTGGCGGGGTTGAAATATACGCAAAACGACGACCGGGACTGACTTTACTGGTCGTAATCTGCAATAGTGGGGTGGTCTGAATACCGGGTAATTTTTACTATTAAATATGAAGGAAATATTCCGGTCTTCTAAAAAGTGGTCTGTTTAGTGGGGTGGTCTTAGAATCGGGGTGGTTGTTAGGTGGGGTTTCACTGTACATATATATATATATATATATATATATATATATTATTCCTATGTTGGTTCTATATGATTTGTAGTTGCACCTTTGTGATGAAAGATGGGGGTAATAAATAATAAAGATTCCTTACCAATAATACACTTGCAAGATTTGAAATCGTTTCAATTAATTTAACTTGCCAAATCTAATTAAGTGACCACCTCTAAGTAAGTCAAAAGAGACTGCCATGTTGTAAAGCACTTGCCTGATGAGCAATTAGTCTTGGATCATTCCCGTTGGTGGACCCACTGGACTATTTGTCATTCCAGCCAGTGATTCACTTGTATATCAAAGGCCATGGTATGTGCTATCCTGTCGGTGGGATGTAGCAAATAAAAGATCTCTTGCTACTAATGGAAAAAAGTAACAGGTTTTCTAAGATTATGTCAAACATTTGACATCCCATAGCCGATGTTTAACAACAATGTGCTCTAGTGCTTTAATTTTGAATATATTAATAGATCATAAAATAATAATCAATGACAGATACTTCTCTAAGAAGTATACAGTGCATTATTTATTGAAAATAATGATGAAATGATGACAGTTCTAAGAAAGAAAGAAATGTTTTATTTAACGATGCACTCAACACATTTTATTTATGGTTATATGGCTTCAGACATATGGTTATGGACCACACAGATTTTGAGAGAAAACCCGCTGTCGCCACTTCATGGGCTACTATTTCCAATTAGCAGCAAGTGATCTTTTATTTGCGCTTCCCACAGACAGGATAGCACAAACCATGGCCTTTGTTGAACCATTATGATTTATGGATCACTGGTCGGTGCAAGTGGTTTACACCTACCCATTGAGCTTTGCGGAGCACTCACTCAGGGTTTGGAGTCGGTATCTGGATTAAAAATCCCATGCCTCGACTGAGATCTGAACCCAGTACTAACCAGCCTGTAGACCGATGGTCTAACCACGACGCCACTGATGATGATAGTTCTAAAAACGTACCTCAATCGGAGCCTGTCTTTCTAGGAGATCAATGTGCTGCTGAACTAGACTTGCTTCATGAGATAACAATGAATCTAGACTGAAATGAGCTCTGGAGAAAAACAAATATTAAAATATTTGGTTAAATTTTGAAATTCAAACATGTTTATTTCACAAATACAAATGTATTTTAAAGTTATAAGCTTGGCTCACCACATGTGAAATAGCACCCTGCTTCTCACTGTTAAAAAGTTGAATCAATATGGTGTGCAACAGCCAAATGATATCAAAGAAATTAACAACAGCAAAAATAATTTGAGTCTATTCTACACAGCCAAATAAAATATATAACAAAGATTGCAATTTTAATCTCCACACACAGACTACCTACTGATAAAGATCTGCATTTGCAACTCATCTGGTAACTTTTACTATAATTGGGGCAGGATTTAGCTCAGCTGGGTGCTAGCTTGAGGTGCTTGCATTGCAGGATCGAATCACCACAGTGGATCCATTCAACTGATTGTTTTTTTTCTCTCATTCCAACCAGTGCACCTCAACTAGTCAAAGGCCATGGTATATGCTTTCCTGTCTGTGGGAAAGTGCATATAAAAGATCCCTTGCTGCATTAGAAAAAATGAAGCGGGTTTCCTCTGATGACTACAAGTCAGAATTACCAAATGGTTGATATCCAATAGTTGATGATTAATTAATCAATGTGCTCCAATGGTGTCGGTAAACAAAACAAACTTTTACTATAAGTGACAAATTATATTTTCTGGCCAATTTTGAACAATAACACACAATATTTGTTTTCACCTGTAACAACTTTTTAAAGCAGACAGTTTTAATGTTACAGTTTTGTAAGTCAATCAATAATTGTTGTTACCTGTAACAGCTTTTTAAAGCTGACAGTTTTAATGTAGGATCTTTGCTTGCTGATGCAGTTTTGTAAGTCAGCATCTATAAAACGGAAAAAGAGAGTTGAAGACTTAACTTTATGTAATTGTTTTTATTACTTGTGCATGGCAGGGATCTAACAAAGTGGAATTTTGGTTAACATTTAAACTGAAAACATAATTGAGGTTAAAATATCCTATAAGAATACCTGAATATTGAATGATACATGTAGACTGCAAACAGAGAAGGCATGATAACAGAATACATCGAAATTTTTTAACTACGTGTACATTATTTAAGCCAAACTGCCAACATATTTCACAGTTTAAAAAGAGTTCTAAAAATATTTACTTTAAAACTTGTTTACATATTACTTACAGCTGCTTCTTCTGTTCTACCCAGAAGTCTAAAAACAAAAAAGAAGATAAAATGGTGTAAAGTAAAACAATAAATATTCACATTAAAAAGTCTCATAACCAATAAGACATTTTTTTCGCCAAAACATTATTCCCACACACTATGGTTTTCAAATAATATGCATATTTTTAAATAAAATGTTCACTATTTAAATTTATAACATTTGTTACTTTACATGGTTAGTGTAGTAAAACAAACAAAAATCATCAAGGAAAATAAGAAATCAAGTTTTAAAAGAAATCTGATTTTGAAACATATAATTTTCAATTACATTTTATCCGAAATAGATAACATTTTTGTCTTTTCAAAAACCATTTTCTTTATAAAATAGGATGGTTAATATACGCATTTGAAATTTTGTATTCATATGCCAACAATACATTTACATAATGCATTTGTTTTCAACACATTTAATTATTAAAAAATAACATATAATATTGAACATGGGGTCATAATAACAGGTCTCAGAATTTGAGAAATGTAATTGATTTCAAATGAACATCAAATAGATATCCCTGGCATGTATGTAACTTACCCTAAAACATTAGAGAGTTCTACGTAGTCATAGTGATTCCTGAGATAGGTTATATAATGGTTAATGGCAGCAGATCTGCGAGTCAACTCTAAATTAAATATGGAAGACTTCACTGTATGCTTCAGAAATAAAGTTGCCTGCAAAAGAAAAGAAATTATTTCTACAGATAACTGATATCTACAGATAACTAGTTCTCATATGTTGTAGGATGTCTAACCATATATTTTCTAAGCAATAATAACTGATTAAAATATCTTATAACATCTGATGGTTTGGTAATATAGTAATATTTACTGTAGTATAACTTAAAATGGAAGAAAGATAAAATATTTCATATAACATTTTAATAAACCAAAGAAATTATACCTTTTCATCGATTTCATTCTATTATGAAAGGACCAGATATGTTATGGGAAAAAAATTAATTGAACAAAACATACTGCTATTATGGCATTTCCATCGTGCAACTCGATGGCCTTGTCCAAAAGAGCAACCTTGTCTTCTCTTGACTGGTACATTTCAAAGGAATATGCCTACAGTAATAAAAACATAAAATGAAAAATGTAACTTGAATTCAAATCATTAACTACTACATGCAGTTTAACCTGTTGTAAGGGGCATGTATAATATCCTACTGTCTATTAGAGGTGGGTGGTATAACGTATATACCATTTCGTATCAGTATCATGTCAATACTGATTTACCATTTCAAAATATTAATGTTATCCACCATTTAGTAAAACACTAACAATATATCTTACGGATGCAAAATAGCTGAAAAGAAGACAGAGATGAGAGCCTTGTGTATAGAATTTAATTTTATTTAGATGAAATTAGCGGGTGAGACTTAACTTGAGCATGAATTTAAAGCAGAAAATACCACTTGATATCGTTATTGGTATCAGTATTATATCACCCCCAAATAACGATACCAAAACTAAATTCTAGATTAGGGCCTATATTGAAATAAAAGAAAAATTTAATTAAATCTAAAATTATAATGCTAAGAGAAAGAATAGTACTCTATTACCTCCCCTTTGATCATTCTTTGTAAAGTGTCTTCAACTGGAAGTTTTTCTCTGTGACCTCGTTTGAAGCTCTTAAATTAACAAACATTTTAACTTGGTTATACATTGACCACTGTAATGACAGTCAAACAAAATCATACATACTAAATATATTTAAAGAGAAATAAATTTCCGACTTGTTTATAACCTCTCATTTTTCCTTTTAATTAAAAAAGGTTTTCTTTTTCTGTATTGAATCAATTGAAGCAAAAAACTGTTTTATTTTAATATTTTATAAAATACTACCATGTAAATGATTTGATATTTTAATATTTTATATTTATGCTACATTGTAACTGATCTGATTTCATCTTACCTGAAGGGTCCGGCGAAGATACTGTATTTCATTCTGCATTTTGTCAATATCTCTTTGGCAGACTGTCTTTTCGGAAAATGGTCCAATGGCTATGAATACAAACAAAGATAAATTGTAATTAACACATATGCAGAAAATATATCTTTAAACTCAAATCAAAGATAAATAATGTTTGTCCAATTCTCTTCACTCATACAATGCAAATGTATTACAGTACTCTTTCAAACTAGGGATCTTTTTGTATTCACATTCTCTTCAATTTAAAAATCTCATTCACTTGCATACTTATAATACAACATATATCTGTATACTGGATTCCCGTAGTTACTGCCTACTGATTCTTGCATGTTATAACCTGTGTTGCTCTTGCCTTGGTGTAATTATTAGGTTATTTCGGCCAGTCAGGTAAAGAACATGATACAAGTTATCTTTTCACCAAGATATTGTATTAAAAAGATGATCTTGTTTTAGCCAGTGTACCATGACTGATATAAACAATGTATGTGCATATAATATAGCGGGTTTTCTCTCCAAGACATATGTCAAAATTACCAAATATTTGACTTCCAATAACCAATGATCAATAAATAAATATACTCTAGTGGTGGTGTTAAACAAAACAAAAAGATAATCATTTGTTGCTAAATGGATGAAGGTGTTTACAGCAGCAGAATTTAGTAATGATATTCTAAACCATATGCTTGACGGCTTATAGCAACTGATGAAACAATGTGTTGAGGAATCGTTATCCAAACAATCCTTTCCGTTCCTTTCCTCTTACCTTCTTCAATGCTGGGCTCACTGCTTCCTTTGAATAGTGACATTTTCGGAGATCCAATATCTCCTAAGCCTCTACTGCTTCCTGCAAATTTAGAAGATGTGGGTAAAAATAACCATACATGTAAATGTTTATACATTGTCAATATAGTACATAATCAATTCCAGTTTCCAATAAACAATTATAAATTAATGCATGAAAGGCAAAATTATAATGAAACAAGCAGTCCAATATGTCTTGCCTGACACGTTATATCTGCCATGTGTTCTTCAGGACTAGTTCTGGGCAATCAGAAAATTTCGCCAAATTATGTCAAAAATGCAAAATCTCTAGTTATTTTGCAAAAAAACCCACCAGACATTTGTTTCGCCAAATTAAAATAACATTCACCAATTGTTCTTAAAATTTGCAATTGGTGAATTTGGCGAGGGACCGAACTAGCCCTGGTTCTTGGTGTTTGACATGTATGCATTAATGTTAGATATACAGAGGTGAATGCAAAAAGCTGAGGACATTGGAAAAGCAACACAGATCTATAATCCAGCCAGTATTTAAGCTTGCATTCTTTGAGGTCACCACAGACCAGAAAACATCTTAAAGTTAAATTTTATTAATATATTCATGCCAAATTCATTATAATAAGCTAAATCAAGAATTAGTATATTTAGTTTGTTGCATATCATGGAGTTAACACAATCTTAGTTTTCTGAAAATTTTCATGAAAAATGTGTCAACTGCTGACAGTATGTTTTTGTTCAACTTTAACCATTTTCACTTCATATGAGCTGCAGACAAAGCAATAAAAAGACATTTCATGTTATTTCTTAAGGTGTATCTAGTGACATAAAGAAAGCAACCAAACATTCCAAAAATTAATTGCAGTTGTTAAATAAAAGAGAATGAGTCATTCTGAGATCTTGTTCCACTCTTACCTAGTTTACCTAAACTTTGAGATCGACTGTGATTCATAAAATCAGATGATTGATATCCTGAAGCGGAATGTGCTCGGGATGCAGGGGAGGTGAAGGGAATAGCAAGGTCAGAGAGGTCAGGAGGGGCATTTTGCTGTGAAGTCGTCTTGGAATCTGTAATAAAAGATGTTACTACTTTAAAAACGTTCAGTATTGGTAGTGCATAAAGTCACAGATATTCAGCTGTATTTTGTGGCTTAAAAGATCATGAAAACATGCAAAATACAAACAACCCCACGAAATTCAAACAGTTGTTTTGTTTTTGCATCAGAAGCTGTTAACAGTAGCAGCGTGAATATGATATACTTTTGCAAATTACTATTTAAAATATAAAAAAATTAAGGTCAAATTTTAAGGATTTTTCTCTCTTGTTTTTTAGTCAAATCTTTCCTAAAATTTACTTTTACAAACAAGTCAAATATAGTAAACAAATTAAGTTATGTACACTGAAAAATAATACAAGTGGCACATCTGAAATGTTAATATTCTGAAAAATATTTGTTCAACTGATTGGTTATGAACACTACCAATGTTACATCCAGCCATGAACAGTAGACTTGCAGCTGATGAAATGGAAACCATTAATAATCACCTCAAACATTTTAAAACTGTATTTTTTAAATATTTATTGTTATATTCAAAGTTGAAAGATTTTGTTAAAATGTATTATTACCATTGGGTTTTAACAAGGTTATTGTTTACTTGGTGTAAACAAAAATACAATTTATTTCCTGACTGTTTCATGAACATTTTAAGCTAAATAATGCACCTTATAACTTCTTCTTTTTTCCAGTATACATGTTTGTATACTGTGTATTTACATTACATTACATTGTATTACCAAGGTTTTGTTAGGAATTGTCCATAACCAAATATTATTGACTTTACTATTTCAGGTTGAGTGTAAATCAGTATATCGTGCCTTAAAGGTAACATGACACGAAACCATATTATAGCTCATTTTAAAAGAAAAATGATATAAAAATAATATACAAATAAGTTTATAACAATAAAATACGTGTAGTTATCTTAAAACGAAGAAATTACACCGATCAGTATCAAAGCATCATTTATGCATATTTCTTCGTGAGCTTTTGGAAAAACCCGGAAGTGACGTCAGAGCCGAGTACGCTTCCATTATTGTTAACTGTTTATATATGGAGTAAGGGGCTTACGATATTTTCAGTCCCACAATGCGGTACTGCGCGGCCTTTGTGTGTAAAACTAAACACTTTAAACGATCGGGGTCGTCTTTTTACGGTTTATTAAAGGATTGAATCCGAAGAAAGACGTGTGTATTTGATCGCAAAAGAAAAGCTTGAGACAACAGTACTCGGTTGCGAATGCTGAGGTGTACATTGTACATATTTGGCACAAA
>JAECMU010071646.1:1313-12565 GCA_016106625.1 Dracogyra subfuscus
TTGTTCTTCGTTGTGTTTTGTTGTTGTTGTTGTTGTTGTTTGTTTGTTTGCTTTTGAGAATGGGTTGTGGGTTTTGTGTTTCTTTGTTTGTTGTTGGGTTTTTTTTATTGTATGTATGTTGTTGTTGTTGTTGCTGCTGTTGTTGTTAGTGTTTTTGTGATGGGTTTAAACATTAATTGGCGGGGAGTATTACATTAAACTTGTATTTATTTATCATGCAAACACTAATATTGTGGCTTGTGAATATTTTTACTTATATATGTATTGATTTAAAACAAAGAAACATGAAGGCAAGCATCTCAAAAGTCTGGCATGTGTAGAGTGTTTGGCGCGACGCGGGCAGGGAACGCGGAATACGGGCGCATCAAAACTCCATTATGTGGTTACCAGTAGCAACGCAACTGCATGCGCGTCAAGATTTTTTTAAGAAACATTTTGTTATTTTGTGTGTTTGTTTGGTTGTTGTTGTTTTGTTTGTATGGGGTTTTATGTTGTTGTTGTTTGTTTTGTTTTTGTTGGGTTTTTTGTGTTGAAGGGGAGGGTGTTGAGTGTGTAATTAAAAGGCAAACATTTTTTTAGACAACCTAGTGGTAAGACCGTCTTCTCTAAAGCTGAAAGGTTACCATTCCATCAATGTCTTCAATCTAGAACTAGGGACTTGGTGGGTCCAGTTTTTACATCCATATTATTATACACGACCAATTACTTTCAAATTCAAACAACTCATGAATAGTAAACGAATCAATGTATTAAAGAATTTATCAAAATTAATAAATGCTATTACTAATATCTGTAAACGCTCCCAATGCATCCAAAGTAACAGTATTTAAGGATTGTACAGTTTATACTGGAAAATAACTTATTTACTGCATATATTGTCAACCACCATCTTGTCATGTGTATATTGTGAAGTGAATGTGTGTACATATTTACATTTATAGTGTAAATCCCAAATTCTTCATGTGTGTGTGTATATATATATATATATATATATATATATATATATATATATATGTGTGTGTGTGTGTGTGTGTGTGTGTGTGTGTGTGTGTGTTCCTTTATATTATGTAGCCCTCCCTGAGTGTAAACAAATTCTGTTCTGTTCTGTTCTGTGGAGGCTTACCTACACCGTTTATAGCAAAGGTGTGATAACAACGTTATCGAAGTGAAAGTTAATAATAACATTTTAAAATAATCAAATGAAACTATAGTTGTAGAAAACGTTCATCTCACTTTTCAGTGTTAAATCTAACGAAACATGAACCGCGGGTTACCAGATAATTAGAGGTATAAATAATATAGAACTTAAATATGTGAAGGCGAAACAAAACAAAGGAAGTCCCATTAACTGCGGTTAAGAATGTGTGAAACACTTGATTCGAAAGTAGTTTGATAACTTTGCATGCATGGTGGCTACAAGAGATACGGACTTTAATATGGAGGTGAATATGTTTAATATCTCGAAATGTTTGTTAATATTTCAAAATGTCAACATCAGCTATTTAAATTTCAAATTAAGTGTCTTGAAAATGTTAGAAGTTGTTGTCTTTTCTGGATATTAAGGTGAATGTTTTTTCAAGATATTAAGTTGAATGTTTTTCGTGATATTACGTTGAATGTTTCTCCAGATATTAAGTTGGATGTTCTTCAAGATTTTAAGTTGAATATTACTCCAGATATTAAGTTGAATGTATTTCAAGATATTAAGTTGAATGTGTTTTTTTAAGATACTGAATTGAATGTTTTGTTTTCAAGATATTAAATTGAATGGGTTTTGTTTCTAATATGAAGTTGAATTTTTTTCAAGGTACTGAGTTGAATGGGTTTTTGTTTTCAGATATTAAGTTGAATGTTCTTCAAGATGTTAAGTTGGATGTTTAAGATATTAAGTTGAATGTTCTTCAAGATGTTAAGTTGAATGTTCTTCAAGATGTTAAGTTGGATGTTTTTTCAAGATGTTAAGTTGAATGTTCTTCAAGATGTTAAGTTGGATGTTTTTTCAAGATGTTAAGTTGAATGTTCTTCAAGATGTTAAGTTGGATGTTTAAGATATTAAGCTGAATGTTCTTCAAGATGTTAAGTTGGATGTTTAAGATATTAAGTTGGATGTTCTTCAAGATGTTAAGTTGGATGTTTAAGATATTAAGTTGGATGTTCTTCAAGATGTTAAGTTGGATGTTTAAGATATTAAGTTGAATGTTCTTCAAGATGTTAAGTTGGATGTTTAAGATATTAAGTTGAATGTTCTTCAAGATGTTAAGTTGGATGTTTAAGATATTAAGTTGAATGTTCTTCAAGATGTTAAGTTGAATGTTCTTCAAGATGTTAAGTTGGATGTTTTTTCAAGATGTTAAGTTGAATGTTCTTCAAGATGTTAAGTTGGATGTTTTTTCAAGATGTTAAGTTGAATGTTCTTCAAGATGTTAAGTTGGATGTTCTTCAAGATGTTAAGTTGAATGTTTAAGATATTAAGTTGAATGTTCAAGATGTTAAGTTGGATGTTTTTTCAAGATATTTAGTTGAATGTTTAAGATATTAAATTGAATGTTTAAGATATTAAGTTGAATGTTCAAGATGTTAAGTTGGATGTTTTTTCAAGATATTACGTTGAATGTTTAAGATATTAAGTTGGATGTTCTTCAAGATGTTAAGTTGGATGTTTTTTCAAGATATTTAGTTGAATGTTTAAGATATTAAATTGAATGTTTTTTTTCCATATATTAAATTGAATGTTTAAGATATTATGATTATTATTAAAAAAAAATATTATTATTTTTATTTTTTTAACGACGCACTCAACACATTATATTACGGTTATATCGGCGTCGGACATATGGTTATGTCGAGAAAAAAACCCAGTGGTTAGCTGATGGGGATCGATCATATTATGATTAAATATATATTTGTATTATTGCTTTTTTTGATACTCAGTAGCCGTTGTGTTTGTTTGGTCTGAAGTGCAGTTAAGCTTTCAATCATTCTAAGACACTTACGATGAGATCTCAATATCATAACCTCAATGGTTGACATTTTGCCTTGAATTTTCAAGATACTAATAGCAGTAATATTATCTGTCAGTAACCCTAATGGGCTTCCGAAATGTAGTAATAGCGTAAAGTGCTTCTACATTTGATGTTAGGCCCCTGCGCGTGCTGTGACCTCACCGTGGTGCAGGGGTGTAACATTCTCTTTGAGAATGGCCAATACAGCACAAATTTAAAATGTTGAGTAAAATTCAGTGTCCGTAAAATTCTGTGATATTTGTATTTTTGCACAGTCCTTTACACTGTGTTTTTGTTTAACTTTTGAATTTTTATATTGATGTCCTTCACCATTTAATGTTATCACCATTACCATAGTGTGACGCCCAATAGCCGATGTATGTTTCGTGCTGGGGTGTTGTTAAACATTCATTCATTCATTCATTCATTCATGCTGTAGAACATTGCAGTCAACACACATTAACGATACTGTCACTAAAATCTGCGACTACTATAGGGATTATTCCACGGTGGCTGAAAGTACATTTAAAGTCATACATGTATTTGGGTCACTATGTGTGTCCAATCATCTCTTGCTGTTGTGTTCATATTGGATAGCCATAAGCTACTTAATAACAAACGTTAACTTCATCAGATTACTTTAAATCGTCTTTATTACCCCGGAGATCACTCATAACGGGGGAAATATTTTGTTCATATTTTCTAACGGAAATATTCTGCATTTAGTTTAATGACGCCAACAAACCAATCACCTTGTCGGTACTAAATATGACGTCAACACGGTTTGGCAAAGCACACAGACAGACGTCATATAGTTTAAAGCGTTTGCGTTTACGTCTTTCTGGTTTTAGTGTTAAACTTGTAACAAAATGGTTTTACAGAATAATAGAACTTTGGGTTTTGAAAATTATCTGTGAACCGTGATAAAAATACAAAGCTGAGGCAATACCCTGTACAATGTAAAGTGGTTTAGATGGACGTGTAGCCGATGTCTATCGACAACAAAAAACAACAAGTAGTTGGGGTAATAAATATAATAACAAACTCGGTACCAGTCATTATCAAATATATGTCCCTCGTGAAATAATGTTCAATTGTTACTCGCTAAAGTTCGTGTCAAGTGAACATTATTTCACGATGGACATACATTGGATAATAACTGGTAATTCGTTTATTATCCTCTATTTAGTGACCAGTTAACTGCACGTATATGTTATTACAAAAAGGGACAAGGCAATTTTGTAACCAGTCTGTCATTCAAACGTGTCTTCAAACTGTCCGCACTGATAACAGTTACCAGTACATTGAGTGGAAATGTTTCTAATAACGACGTAAAGCTGTATGTAATGTACTGGGTAATGACAGTATTCCCGTAGAAGAAACACCTTACAGCAATTCGTGAAAACAATCATGACCAGTGCCCTTTCGACTCTGGCTTATGCGGATGTACGATTTTGATAAATCTTTATAAATACAGGAATGGAATTTATGTTTAAATATATTTCTAAATGTTAATGATAAAATTGTTCCTGAACATTGTTGTGTGAGGTTAAGTGCTTCCTGCAATAAATAGTATTGTCAGTCACAATCTTTTTTCCAACTTTAGTAATTATGGACTTTTATCATCTGTGACAGACCACTAACACCAATAAACACTTGCCTCATTAAAATAATTGAGTGACTAGAATAAATAGGTATGTCGGTTCCAGCATATGCGTATATGGCAAAGTGTTGTAAAATCGAGTAGGTGGCTACAAGAGATACGGACTTAATTTGCTTCTTTTTAAAGTTAATTTTAGCTTGTTTTGTATAAGTTTATTATTATTATTATTATTATTATTATTATTATTATTATTATTATTATTATTTGTGGTTTTTGTGGCTTTGGTTTTGTGTGGGGTTCTTGTTTTGCTCTGGAATGAGGAAGAGAAGTATTAGTTGTTGCTTATGTTGTAGTAACTTTTGAGTATGTCATACACAAAAATGTTCAATAAACTTGATACAATTCCAATGTAGCCAACCAGTAGTCCAGTCTGCGAAATGTAATACCGACTGAATGTCCTGTCTGCGAAACTTCTGTTGGTAAAACGCGCCGTCTACCCTTAATCTAAATGTCTTATTAATAGGATCATTCTAGTTATTAAAGTGTTCGTGGTTTTTTGGGGTTTTTTTTAGTTTGTGTGTTGTTGTTTGGGTTTTTTTGTGGGGGGTGTTCGTTTGGGGTGGTGGTGGTTGCTTAGCAACACCACAAAAACACGTTAATTTATCAATCATCAGCTATTGAATATTAAACATTTGGTAATTTTGACATATAGTCTTAGAGAGGACACCTACTAAATTGTTTTATTAGTAGCAAGGGATAATGTATATGTACAGTCCCACAGATAGGGTAGCATATACCATGACGTTTGATATACCAGCCGTGGCGTACTGCTGGAACGAGAAATATCCCAATGGGACCATCGATGAGGATGCATTTGAGACCGACCATGCATCAAGAGAGCGCATTACTAGTGGTTACGTCCCTGTAATAATTGTTTACTGCTCAACTATTGAAAATGAAGTGATATAGGTATACATATCTTACTGAAGAGGTTTTCATGTCTGCCTTGTTATAGCTTTTACGTCAGTTGTATTGCCCAGAGACTGACTATAGCACAAAATAGTATTTTGTCATGCTCGCATCGGTCATACATACTTAACCCTTTCATTTATCTTGAAGAAGGATCTTCCACCTCAGTGTGAGCACTGTCAGTGTACCCTGACGATACGTCAAATGTTGGAAGAGTGTAAGCATCTGAGGGAAACTAAAAATATATATCTGGACAAACAAACATGTGATGGGATTATTTCGATTCCATCCAGAACTTTCATTACAATTTCTTCGAGATACGGATTATTATATAAATTTAAATTTTACCTATCTCTTATATTTGTACTTTTTCGTACAGTTCTTTACTGTGTTTAATATAATTATTGAAACTGTATACTGCTGTAGATCATAAATTTATTTGTTTGTTATTAGTTTCACACCCAATAGCCGATGTATTTTCTGTGCCGGGCTGTCGTTAAACATCTATTGTATTATATTCTGTTCTGTTCTGTTCTATTCTATTCTATTCTATTCTATTCTATTCTATTCTATTCTATTCTATTCTATTCTATTCTATTCCATTCCATTCCATTCTATTCTATTCTATTCTATATTAGCACAAGGTAAAGTCAGTAGCATCAGAAAACTGCAAATACAGATGGTTTACAATCACTACAACAGTGAGAGGACATATAATAACATCTACAGGAACATTCTTTCATTCATTTCAACTTATGTTCGAGCTGATATCACATTAAGGTTCAAGCACAGAGTACTGGGCACACACTTCAGCTATCTAGGCTGTCTGTCCAGAACAAATGATTAGTGGTTAGTTGTTAGTGGTTTAGTGAGAGTTAAGTCGGTGTAGTGGTCTTACACCTACCCAGTGAGTTGTTAAATTCGCTCTAGGTACGGGAATAGTGAAACTAACATTCATAGTTCCTAATATTTGGGAATTAACTATTGTGTGTCTGAAATCATAGTCTGAAAAAGTAAATCCTAGGAATTATATTTTTGAGACCTTGGAAGAAAATAACCAAACACAGTCACCCAAGGCAATAAACAAAAACAAAATTAAGAAACCAAGGACACACAAAAACATGTTCAAATACAGATACACTGTAGCATCCCAATCATTCCTATTGTATATATTAATGGCTTCTCTGTTTGTTCTACATGACAGTGCCGCTTTTCGCTTTCTACACCTAAAATATAGATGATAATTTTCACAATAATTTTCACTTCATATCTCCAGCGAACTGGTATCTGAATTGGGTCGTATCGCATCATTGCTTTCCTCCACAAAACAAAAATACCTCTGGGGAAGGTCAAGGAGGAATATAATGGGCATGATTATTGATTGTAAACCAACAGCCGAAATGCATAAATAATACATATCACACTAAAGTTGGTACCCAAAACAACCTTTACTATTTTCATTAAATGTTAGATGACAAGACATGGTGACCTTTTATTTTATGAACCTGGTTACGGCAGAACTATTGCTATCTTGGCACTCCGCACTTCTTTTCATTTTTGTTTTAAACGGCAAGTAAAAACAAGTTGTATTGGTGTATTGCTGATTAAAGAAAATAATTTGATAATGCAACAAGCGGCACATTACAATTCAGAAATTATATCAGGTAGTTAAATTAATGTACGAATGTTTTAAGGTGTAACAGACCCATTCTGTGAGTCTATGCATTTAAAAAAATATGTAGGTTTTTTATCATTTATTGTACTCTGTAGATTATCATGATGTTTGAAAGTTTCATAAAGATTTCTGTAAAACAAAAAACAACAACAACAGAACAACGTACAAACAATAACTTTGCATGTTAAAGGAAGATTAGCATATGCAATAGTTTTAACATAAGTTGAAAGACTGCTAAATTGTATTCAATAAATATGAAACAGTGTCAGTATAGTGTTACCTGATTCAGGGCGACCAACCTAATGGAATTATTTATCCGGAATTTTCTACATTTTAAGTTTAAGTGCGCGAATGCCCTTAAAAATAAAATAATAATTTAAAGCGCTCGAAAACGTCATTTTCGACTAACATTAAACAAATAACAACAAAAGATTCATAATAATACACCTTTATTACGAATCCGGGTCGTTTCACCCTTATTCCTATTCGACCCCGAGTCGTTTGGCCCTTATTCCCGTTCGCCCCGAGTTATTTCGCCCTTATTATGAGTCATTTCGCCCCTATTGCATTGGGGGTGGTACTAGTCTAGTATGCAAAATTAGGATAAGAACTAGCACATATGCTAAGGTCCTTCTTTTACATATTCAAGATAAACATTTAAAAAAAAGCACCATGGTTACCAATCATGTAACTTTTGATGCCAAAGACTGTAATCGTACACTGGTAGGGAGATGAAATTAAATTGTTACTTTCGCAAATTGAAAATCAAAATGGCGGCCTGGTAGCACGTTAGCCAGAAAAAAACATGACGCAAATTTGATGAATGTAGCATCTTTTCGTCCTTTTCTCCTTGCCCTTTCACCCAGTGTGGGAAAACTGCATTACCCGCCATGCAGCCGATGTGCTCTGTACGCACATAAATCTATCATGTTTAAAATCTCCTATCAAAATGAACCAGCAAACTCTCGCAATGCAACAGAAAAATTTCATATTATGGCTTCAGTTTACTGGATTGTTACAAACATTTTCATTGGTCGGTTGATAACAAAGACAGCCAATGACAACACTCCTTAGTAATTACACTTAACTCCAATATAGCAGATGAAATTTAACTCGGGATTTAAAAATAATGAAAATTTAAAATATATTCAGAAATGGTTGCATCAATAAAAAATAATGATAGCGAACTGGAAAAAAATCCGGATATTTGGCATTAATTCCGGAACTCCGGATATGGGTTAAAAAATCCGGATTTTTCGGAAAAATCCGGAAAGTTGGTCGCCCTGATGCATATCTATATGTATATGTATATGTTTTTTTCTTTAATACACAATATTAAAGGACTCGAAGAAGGAGATATTGCAACTTCTGGAAAAAGTTCCGTAAATTGTTTACAGAATAAAATGTTGGTCCCTTTCTGTGTTTCTTCCATCCATTTCAGTCCTTTTCGGTGTTTGCGGGCAGCGTGGCCCAGTTGTACAGTGCCCGCCTGATGAGCGGTCGGTCTAGGATCGATCCCCGTCAGCTGACCACTGGGTTTTTTTCTCGACATAACCATATGTCCGACGCCGATATAACCGTAATTAAAATGTGTTGAGTGCGTCGTTAAACAAACCAACAAAAAAAACACATTTCGGTGTTTCGTCGGTCCTTTTCGGTCCCTTTCGGTGTTTCGTCGGTTCCTTTTGGTTCCTTTCGGTCCTTTTCGGTGTTTCGTCGGACCCCTCGAAATGACCCTTTCGCGACTTCTCAAATGCGGTCCTAATAACTACATTAGTAATATGTGCCGTAAAATGGCACTAAATGCACGTGGTTTATATATTAGCTGGCAACTAAATATAAGTGGCTGGCGACTAAAATATTATACTTTACTGGCTAGGAAAGAGTAAATTTGAACTTGCTTCGTAGTACAACCATGTGTAACCAAAAATAACACATGGTGTTTCTACCAACCAGTGTGTAAGAAAATATTTGGTTTACATTTGATTTAGAACTGAAGGGACTGTGTTGACTGTCTCGAGGTTTTTGCAATTACAGCATATGTACATACGGCGTCTATTGTCCTGTCTTAAATACCGGTCTTATCTCTTTATAACGTGGTATGTGCTGTTTTGTATGTGGGATGGTGCATATAAAAATCCTTTGCTATTAATGAAACAAATGTAGCGGGTTTCCTCTCCAAGACTATGTGTCAAAATTAACAGATTGGCATCGATAGCCGATAATTAATAAATCAATGTGCTCTGGTGGTATCGTTAAACAAAACAAACATTTACTTGCAAATTTGCATACCATTATTAACCGAGTTAAATGGACATACCCTAGTTTTTAAACACTATCGCATACCTTTTTACTATTAGAGCCGTTTTTTATAACTAAAACTTTCCTTAGATTTTATTGTTTAGATTATCCATTTCCGTATACATTCGAAATGTTTTTAGTAATCCTGGTGTTTTAATATCACAAAACGCATTTGTCATATTTTAAAAAACGCACGTGCGTTTGAGAAGTAACAGTTATGGAGTGGAGTTTTAGTCTATTTTTAGAGTGTATTTCACCATTTCAAAGACACAGACTTATGTTTCACTCTACTGTAACTTTATCCAAATGTGTTACAGGTTTACACCTGGCAGTGTCATTATCTTCCACCCGTAGTCCGGTGATGGGTGATATTTTTATATATTTATTATATGTTTTTAATATTTTTAATTAAGAATTATTTATTATAATATATGTCTAAAATGTGTATAGGTTACTTCCTCTTAGCATTTTAATCTGATTTTTTATATATATATGCTTCTTGTTTTTTTTAAATCTATATTTTAATCTAAAGCTAATTTAATCGACTAGGTTGAAAAGTAGTAAACTATTGGCTGATACACTGGACGTCCGTCTAACGAATAAGTGGTCATTCGGAGGTTCCAGTGGTTTATACAGCAATGACTTTTGTCATCCGTGTAGGTGACGCATCTTTTGGATGTAGGCGTACGAATATTTGGGGATCTGAAGGGACACCTCTGGAGTTAAAAACATCCAAGATCAACGGAGATACGTTTCCATCACACAGGTTCGGCGGCGGATGGCGGATTGGCTTATGCTCATTATAATTCCTTTCTTATCATTCCTTTCTTCCCCTCCCCGCATTTCATTGCCCACTATCTGTTGTATGAATAACTAGGGGGTGGGAGGGATGGGGGTGGGACGCCGTGGTAGGGAGCGGGATTTTGGTGCGATTAGGGCGTAGGCGGCTTTGGCCTTAGGATTGCCTGGTAGGAGCCCCCCCCCCCCCGGCGCTCCTGCCTCGTAGAAATTCGGACCAGCTCTTTCTGGGCTTGCCCTGGTGTTGGACCTCTGACTGGATTAGTCGCAAAACTCCCCCTTTGTGGGCCTTTTCCTCTAGGGCCGTAATGGTAAATATATGATCTGGTGGGCCCGGGTCTGTGGGAGAGTAGCCCCCTTCAGAACTCGCCTTGGCGAAGTGCTCTCTTCAGCGGGCCTGGTCTTAACTGGGGATTAATAGAAATTAATTAAATTTTAATTAAATGTCTATAATTTTGATGGCCCGTTCAGAAATTACTATGCACCAAATAAATGTTAATATTAAATTATAATAGCACTAATGTTAAGTGAGTGATAGGTGCCCTCTATGATGTATTAGGTCCATCCCCATTAGGCCTATTATAATTATCTTCAAAATTCTAAATTCCTCTTCATATTAAAACTTAACCCCTCCCCCCTTCCCCCCTGCCCCGAAACCGCTCACTGGCTATGTCAGAGGCCGGATTCCGGTTGGGCATGCCTGAACCTTAATTGGACATGGGCATGACAAAATAGTTCCACATCCACCTCCTCCCAAAAAGATTACAAAGGTAAGGTTGCAGGAATATTTACGAAAAAGGGAGCTTCCAACAACGGGAACCAAAATCACAGCTGGAAAAATTATGGTCACAGTTGTTTGTGAATCTTCAGCTGAGATTTATGCATGCCAATCCCTGGCATCATA
>JAECMU010071694.1:6442-22131 GCA_016106625.1 Dracogyra subfuscus
AACAGAGATAACACATTTGACAATTTTATTTTTCACTAGCCGTCTGGTATGGAATAGTATTTTTTACTAGTTATTTACTAGCCCAACATTGAATATCACTAGCCACGGGAGTGGGGCTACCATAATCTAGAAGCTCTGTAGTCAAAAATCAATCTGAAAATAATGGAATTAAAAAAACACCTTTTAAATGAATAATTCTTTGACAAAAGCCTGTTCTGCAAAAAAAAGTGGCATCTAAAGACCACCTCAGGAGTAGCTTATCTGGCAGCCGTTAACAAGTGCAGATAGTTTGTTGAACATTGAAAAATAATGTTGGTGAAATGTACCAAGTTTCTTAATCAAAGAGCCATATATGATGATCACATAGTTCAGCTGTATTAATAAATGATGATTGTTATTTCGCTCCTATCTGATGTGGCAATTTTCAAGGCATACAAGTAACTTACAAATTATAGTTTTATTAAACAAGTACATATATTTGATTATAATAGACGCCCATTTTATTCAGTATCTTGTCTGTTTATATGCAAGTTTGAAATAGTGCTACAGTTCTTAAAAAATATTCAATATTAGTTGCTTTTTTCAATTTATTAATATTGTCCGACCGTGTCAATATTTGGTCCAATTCATAGCAGTTAACATTTGTCTTTGACGTATTGGATCTGTATAGTTGATATTTGGTATTATTCGCCAAATTTGGTGCACACTGGAGAAAGTTAGTGATAGGAAACTTCATTAACTCTTTAACCTTTTTAAAAATGGAATTAAAATAAATTTTCTCGGATTGACTTACCGTTGTATGTGCATATAACATGTTTGCTGTGGATGATGATTTCATAGTTCAACTGAATCTGTGATGTAAAATGTTCGCCCCTATCTGACACAAGCAAACATGTTTTCATTGTATTTAACTTCTTATGCTGGTTTCATTGAAGAGTTTTACTGTACTTTCATTCTTAGGTTATTAATATTCTTTGGTAGTTATTAACAAACACTGAACCTGGTGGTCGTCCATACTAAATTAAAAGCACGTTGTCACAGACCATTAACCTATTACATGGCCTAATAAAGTATTATTTGAAAGTGTATATTTAATTGTCCCATACTGTACTTTATTCAATGTAAACACAATACTCCACTTAAGGTTGACATGGATTTCACTCCCATCATGTTCAGTTAAGGTGATAAATAGCTAGATTTTGTTTGAGAAATACGGTCCTTAAATCTGTATGCAGCCCTCGAAATTCGTGGAGGCATCAGCAATGCCATCACAAAAGCTATTGCAAACTTGATTTGCGACAGCATTTCATAGCCGTCACAAATCTGAGTGGTGAAGTCTGTAGGTATTTCTCTCTGAACTCTGTCCAGTTACAGATCCCAGAAAAAAGCATAAATATATTGTGTAGCGGTTTCCTCGATTAATATATATTGGTTTATTTCAATATAGAAGCTTACGAAAGTAATATTGAGGTGTTATCTTTTAGCATATTATTACAGCAGTGCAACATATGTGAAGAATTGTGACAGCATTAAGCTTTTCTTTAAAATTGCTGCCATGGTACCGTTGCTGAAATTGTGTGCTATTCAATCTTTTTTGGTGTGTTTAAGCTGTGTGTCAAGCTCAAATTTATTACTATTTGGCAGTTTTATACTATTTTTGCTATAAGATCATTGAAACGAATTAATTAGGCACGATATTTTCTGATTGCTAATAATTTTGGGATAAAGTTTTTACTGCTTATTATATTCTGATACATTTTCAAAGCAATAAATCATACCATTATGACTTGCAGAATCCAGTGATGAAATCATTGAACTCTCTCACTGAAGTTCTATGTTGATAATCATTGTCTGAGGATTGCTGTAAAATGGAATCAAAGTAACTGTTTAGTTAGGTAAAACACTGTAACATGGTAATACATGTAGTACGAAACCACTTGACCTATTTTATTTTTTAATAGATTCAATGCAGATCAATCCCTTCCCCCCCCCCCCCCCCAAGTCATCGATAAATTATTTGAGCACGTCTTCTAGTCCGAAGCAGCCATCTAAATAAATTTGTGGGGATATTACAATGGGCATAAAACATTCAATGATCACAACATTATTCATGTATAACTTCATGTGGTCTAATATAAGGTACATACGCAAATAAAGTGGCCAAGTAGGGCATTTTGCTATACGTATAAGAGGACTTTCATTTTCGATATATTTTATGGTGACTTGAAAACAGTAGCTAGAATCTAAAACTCAAATCATTAATGGTAATTTCCTGAGGCTTTGTACACATCAGTCTATTTATTTTTTTGCTGTACTTTGCTATGAGAGTCCTACTCATTTTATTTATTTTTTCAGATACTACTGTTAAGAAACCCAGTGACCAATGCTGTGTACTCTGATTTTAGAGGTGAGTGTTTAAGTACACAAATCAGATCCAACATTTATGCTGTGCAGTGATTTAAAAAAACCAAAATCAACTGTGGATTGTTCTGAATTTTTTTTTTTGATTTTTTTTTCTTCTGTGACACTAAAACAGCCAGAGTGATCAAATTCAGTTTCACAAATGAGACCTAGTCCAGTGGTACAACACTCACTCGATGTGGGATCAATCTGCATCAGTGTACCCATTGGGTTATTTCTAGATCCGGTCTGGGATGGTGCATATAAAAGATCCCTTGCTGCTAATTGAAAAGAGTAGCCCATGAAGTGGCGACAGCAGGTTTCCTGTCTCAGTATCTGTGTGGTCCTTAACCATATGTCGTCATATAACAGTAAATACATTGTGTTGAATGGTTTCCCCCTCCCAGCCTAACAAGTGTTTTTCAAGGGTTATCTTTTTTTGTTATTTGGGAGAAAAAGTTGCAGGTCCCAATAGCATAGTATGATGTATTTTTCGTGCTGGGATGCCATTAAACATTATTCAACTGGTTTCCTTTGAAGACCATATTTCTTTCCCTTCTCCCCCAAACCCGTCTCATTCATTCATTGACAGTCGGAAGTGATGAAGATGATTCTGCCAAATGATTTAAAATGATATCAAATTTTTTCCGTTCCATTTCTGATCCAGTCTGTCAATGGCTTGTTTTCTCCCACCACCACCACATTTATGGGTATCAAATTAAGTAGTTTGGTTTATCGATTTTGAAAAGATACAGCAGTGCGTGTTGACTGTCGATGAATGTTAACCAATTATTCCTGCAATTTAAATGGTGGAATTGAGGTAAATATGCTGGGGTTTGATTTTCATGTACATCAAAATAATTTCAATTATGGTTGGGGTTTTAAAAAAAATAGTTACATGTAACTAATTTTAAATGTTATGTTTATGTAATTCTAATTAATTGTATAATTAAAAATTCATTGGATATAAGAATTATATAAAATTGCAACATTTCAAACACTATAATTAATGTAATGGTAATGGCTATATAGATGTGTGATCAGGCAATAATCATTTAAATTACTGCAGGATTACTGTAGGTAAGCTGGTCTTTTATACTTTTTTTTATCTGGTAAAATGGTCAATTCATAACTTTACTTTGAAAATTATCACACATTTCTTTAAAATTACAGATATTAGAATTGTGGTTTTGCCAGTGATGATTTCAAAGATAGGGACAGATGAAATCTGTGATTATTTATCTTATCTGATGGCAAGTTTACCACAATATAAACATCAGTGATGTAGGCAAAGTTTTTTGATCAACTGTTTCTTCAGATTGGGCAGTCCCAATATATAATAATCTTTTGCCCTATGAAGAACGGCCAAAGGTGTGTTGAAACGTTGATCACAGCTTTTTGAGATGTTTGTGAAATTACATGTAGATATTCTAATGTGTATTCTTAAAATGTTTGTATGTAACACTTGGAAGGGGGGGTAATCACTCTTGTAACCTTAAATTTAAAATGTGATTTGCTCCCTTGCATAAACATAAATGCTTGTAAATTAGTTTAGTCTAGCTTGTTCTGTTGACATTAGGAATTGATTCTCTGGAAAAACAATATGGTCGACATTAATAAAATTAATTGATCTATCAAAGAGATGTATTTTTTAACTTGAATGTCAGCGAGTCACTAATTTTTTTCACAAGTTTGTATTTAAGATGACTTAAGTTTCATTTTATTGAAATAAATACCTAAAAATTTAAAGTGTTTAATAAAGTTTGTTGTAAAAAAGTTTTTTAATTGTACGACTTGTGGAGAATTGTTTTTTGTGGGTTTTTTTCATTATTGAGCAACTGATGTATTATTAGGGAACTCATTGGTGTCTGAAATCATAATGGAATAACAAAAAATAGATTGAGTATGGCAGCTTTAGTTTTTGTTTTTCAGTGAAATATAGTTTTGAGAATTTTAAGTTGAAACGGTGGTTTTCACTAAATATTCACCTGACATTAGTGGAACGTCTCGGTAATTTTCAGGAATTTTTAACTTAGTATGACAGCTAATTCGACAATTTTTACCAACAACAGACATCACAGAATGTTAGGATATGAATTAGTTTCCTAAAGGAACTGATCAATAAATGCTTCATCTTGTAATCATTAAATATTTGATGAGGTGTTTTGGCATTTTACTTAATTTTGTTTTTAAATAAAAGCCATATTGTATTCTAAGTAATGACCTGAAAAATGGTGGTTTGCTGTAGAATTTATCATTTATTTGTTGACATTGCTAATATAGAAATTAACCAATGTTACAGATTCCCCCACCAAACCAGCTGTTTTTCTTTTCATTTTTGTTTTTATTCAAGTTAGTATTTGCTGATGATGATGTGAAGATAGGGACAAATGAAACATGATTATTTATCTATTCTGAAGGCAAACCTAACTGGAATGGGTGGACAGTTCTGTAGATGTAGTGTTAACTGTTTAAATATAATTCATACACAAGTATCCCTTATTGTGTATATACTGTGAAGATGGAATTGAAATTCAGTTGCTGGTTGTTGTTTTTTGTGCAGTAAATTTCTCCTAACAGTCATCTCTGGTGTGTATTTTTACTCTTATCAAGTTATGGATGTGTGTGCCAGACTGTAGGCTAGTAATTTTTAGCTCTCGTTAGCATGTGAATTTCCTTGGTACTAATGTTGGCGTTTTGAAAGCGTCCTGATAATCCAAGTATCGGGAGTAATTAATCACTTCCCCTCAATTTTTTCCACAAGGTCAAATGGCCAAAATTCACAAAATATACTTTTTAATCTTTCGTAATGCTAGCAGTTTTTAATGTTTAATTTCTATTATTTAAATTATTTGAAATTTATTTTTTGTTGCCTCAACTGAGGCATTTTTGTTAATTAAACATTGAGAATATTTTAACTGGTGATCATTTATTTTGCAAACCACAAACATTTCTTAAATCTTACTCTTTGACGAGATGGAAGTGATGAACATGATTCTGCCAAATGATATAAAGTGATATCAACATTTTTCCGTTCCATTTCTGATCCATTCCATCATGAATTTTACTTTACTGGTGTGTACAGGTGAAATATTTATATTGTAAAATTATGGTAATGGACAACTCTTGCCTGCAATCAAGCTTGTCAAAATAATATTTAATTCTGCAGATTTAATGTTACATGTTTCGTATTGTCTGTGGTAATGTGCTCAGCTGTGGTATGTTTTAGGAGCATTTAAGGTTTTGTTCCTATGATGGATACATCAAAATGCTTTTGGGTTTAATAAATTAATGTATATCAAAAGTAATATTTATTAAAATGTTCAGCTAATATTTTTTCATATTTAAAAAATTGTGAATGCAATCTTGATTTGGCTACTACATGTACCCTACGACTATTTCAAACGTCCTAGTCTGTCATGTTTGGGAAATTGCACAGAAAAGGTCCTTTGCTGCTAATGGGAAAAATATAGTAGGTTTTTCATATTTGCATAAAATGTGATGCATTTATTTATTTATTTCAGCAGTAATATGTAGAAAGGGAGAAACAGATTGTTCATTTATGTGTATAAGATGATGCATTTTAACATTTGTCTTCACTTGAAATGGATGAGATTTGACGCCTCCCGTCCAACACATCCAGGACATTGGAACTGCTAATCAAATAATTCAGGACTATAACTGATGGTCATTGTTAAGGCCAAACTATACCTTTACGTAATGTATATATTTGTTTGTTTATTGTGCATGCACATCTATGTTTATGACGTCACGGTAATTCAGTTACGTCATTCTTTAGTTGACGTTAATCTCTGTTTTTCCAAAATATTTTGTTAATTCCAAAAGAATGTTATACGCTGACAAATACGGTATGTATTACTATTTACAACTTAGTTTAAAAATATTTCTTATATTATATTAATTATATTAAGGCGAAATAAGCCTATACATATAAATATATATGTATTGAATGGTAGGAGCATTGTATTACTTATATTGTACTTAATATATATATATTATATTCTACACGTGCTAAGGGTAGATAATTGTTTCATTTGATAGTTGCGACATGCGTAGATGTTTGTAATGTCATAGAGGTTATGTTGGCTCCTAACAAATACTATATTTATATAAATCAATAATAGGCTATTTATAGTATATATTGTATATTTCAGTCAATCTGTTGCTATCGGCAAATAAAGGTTTCCGAATCGAGGCACAGCATTGATGTTAAAATGACGTTCCACAGTCGTCACTACATTTTTAGCACTGCCAATATTCTGTATGTCTAGTGCAGAAATGTAATTTAATGTAGAGAAATTTTCAGTTGCCCCTTTCTGAAACGTTTTACTGGTTTTAATATTTCATCAGTTTTAACACTCTTGTCCGGACCACATCTTGCATACAGATGCATACATGACATAGCGGTGTATTACTAGGTCACACTGACCTACTTTTGAGTCTTACTTCGCATAACCGTAAATCTTGTGCAGATCATATCTTGCATACAGGAACATCAAACCTTGCGTGTTGAAACAACTTGGGATTTTGGTGCGTCTCATACTAGGTCTTTGTGATACAAATAAAATAATTTGGTCTATATTCTGAACATCATATAGTTTTCCATCAAACTCTTGACGGGCGTATCATGTACCTCACTGGTACTCTTGTTCAAATATATAACATCAGTGAGATGGTCAGAAAATTTGATGGGTAAGAATTCTCTGGTATGTTTTTTTTTTTTTTTGGTCAACTGTTTTTTCAAATTGGACATTCTCAAAAATATTCCCAGCATATACTGTGTAATAAGTTTTTGTCCTGTGAAAAGATTTTTGTAAAATTGCAAGTTATAGAGATCCCAATATTTATTTTTTAACTCTTAATCATTCTTGTAACCTTAAATTAAAATATGGTTTTCTCCCTTGCATAAACATGAATGCTTGTAAATTAGTTTAGTCTAGATCATTCTTTTGACATTGGGAATTGATTCTCGCTTGAAGAAAAAAACAGCCCAACATTGTTCAAAACAGCTGGTCACAGGCAGCTTAATTGACATATCAGAGTTGTTTGGGTTTTTTACCCGTCTTGATTTTCACAAGTTTGTATTCAAGATACATATCTTTGTCTGCAGGTGACACCAATTTAAAACCTTTTTAAAGCAAAAAATTTTTTTTTTTAATTATTGAAAGCAACTGATGTATTTTAAGGGAACTCATTGCAACAGACATCACAGAATATTGGGATCAGAGCTCTACATTAACTTTAAAAAGACATCTGTCCTGTAGGACATGCAAAAAATAAAACTACCTGTCCCATCAGATATACCACATGTCCTTGTATATGTGGGGTTTTTTATTAGGTTATTTTTTTTTATATTATCATCTGATTTCAAAGCACCTGTCCAGTCGGACAGGTCAAATTGGGTATTTACATGTCCTCAGTAAATTCTACTTGTACCGGACAGGCGGACAATCCTTACTGTCGAGCCCGAGGGATATGAATTGTAGTTTTCAAAAGGAACTTTCAAATCTAGCAATTATTGCTTCATGGTCAATTTGTAATCTTTGATGATTTATTTTTATTTTTTTGATATATTTTTTAATTTATTTTTTATTATATTAAATAAAATCCTATTGGCCAAAACAGTATTGTATTGTAACGTAATGACCTCAAAATGGTGGTTTGCTATAGAATTAATCATTTGTGTTGATTGGTTAAATTTCTTCATTAGCAGTGTCATGTGACAGATTCCACCACCAAAACCGCTGCTGATGATGTGAAGATAGGGACAAATGAAACTTGATTATTTATCTATTCTGAAGGCAAACCTAACTGGAATGGGTGGACATAGTTCTGTAGATCTGTCTTGTCCTTTGTATTATTGCAGCATCAAGATTAAGTTAACAAAAACACCACCACCTAAATTGGAAAGAATTGTGAGCTGTTAAAATATAATTCATACACACACAAGTATCCCTTAGTTACATACTGTCAAGATGAAGTTAAAAATAATAAAATCCAGCTGGGTTTTTTTTTTGTACAGTAAAAAACGGGTCATCTCATCACTCTGGCATGTATTTTACTCCACGACTACATGGCACAAGTATCACCATTTAAGGGGAGCTTTCACCATGGCTCCCATTTGCACTTCGCTCTAGGACTAGGAGAGTAACTTTTAGCTCTCCTTCGCGTGTGAATTTACGAGGTACCAATATCTTAGTATCTTGAAAGCCTCTCCATAATCAAAAGTATGGGGAGTAATTAATCAATGCCTTTACTGTTTTAATTTACTGTTTAGATTGTTTTCTAAATTACTTGAAATTTTCTTTTTGTTGCCTCAACGGAGGCATTTCTGTTAATTTAAACATGAATATTTTAATTGGTGATACTTTATTTTGCAAACCACAAATATTTCTTAAATCTTACATTCTTTGACAAGATGGAAGTGATGAACATGATTCTGCCAAATGATATAAAGTGATATCAACATTTTTCCGTTCCATTTCTGATCCATTCTGTTATGAATTTCACATTTTACTCCACTGGTGTGTACAGGTAAAATATTTATATTGTAAAATTATTGTAATAGATAACTCATGCCTGGAAGCTTGTCAAAATATTTAATTCTACAAATTTAATGTTACATGTTTCATTGTATTCTCTCTTGTAATGTGCTCAGCTGTGGTATGTTTTAGGAGCATGTTACGGTTTCATTACTAAATGGATACATCAAAGTGTCTGTTGTATTCTGTCAAAGTGAATTACATATACTTACTATTTTGTAGAAGTCTTTGTGGGTTTAATAAATTAATGTATATCAAAAGCTAATATTTGTTCATATTTAAAAAAATTCTGAATGCAATCTAGATTTTGGAAATTGCACAGAAAAGATCCTTTGCTGTTAATGGGGGAAAATGTAGTTGGTTTTTCATATTTGCATAAAATGTAATGCATTTATTTCAGCAGTAATATGTAGAAAGGGAGAAACAGATTGTTCATTTATGTGTAAGATAATGCATTTTAACATTTGTCTTCACTTGAAATGGATGAGATTTGATGCCTCCCGTTAACATCGACACATCCAGGACATTGTGGAACTGCTGATCAAACAATTCAGGACTATAATTGATCATCACTACATTTTAGCACTGCCAATATTCTGTATGCCTAGAGCAGAAATGTAATTTAATCTAGAGATATTTCCATTTAACCCCTTTCTGAAACATTTTACTGGTTTTTAATATTTTGTCAGTTTTAACACATTTTCTTGTTTGGACTATATCTTGCATATAGATGTGTACATGACCATCAAACATCACATGTAGGGACAACTTTGGATGGCAGTGTACATGATCATCAAACCTCGCGTGTTGGGACAACTTGGGGTGGTGATGCAATTACTAGGTCTCTGTAATGCAAATAAATAATTTTGTTTATTCTGAACATCATATAATTTTCCATCAAACTCCTGAAGGGCATATCGTGTACCCCACTGGTAGTCTTGTTCTGATATAAACAGTGAGGTAGGCAGAACATTTGATGGATAAAAGTTATATGGTAAGTTTTTTCAAATTGGACATTTTCAAAAATATTCACAATATATACTGAATAAGTTTTTGTCCTGTAAAAAAAAACCCGGCCAAAGTTAGTTGGATCACCATGTGAAGATAAAATGTGTAATAACACAGCAGAAGACCTTAAAATGCCTTGGCAAAACTTTTAAAATGTATATCAAATATTCTGTCTTATCCCGTTTAAGGTATGTTGAAACATTATTGATTGCAGCTTTTTGAGATGTTTATAAAACTGCAAGCTATAGAAATTCTAATATGTATTTTTAAATTGTCAACAATTTAAATTTGTATGTAAAGCTTGGTGGGGATAATCACTCTTGTAATCTTCAATTTAAAATGTGGTTTGCTCCCTTGCATAAACATGAATGCTTGTAAATTAGTTTAGTCTAGATCATTTTGTTGACATTAGGAAATGATTCTCGTCACATGGCACTGGCAGCTTAACTGACATAAAAAAAATGATTTTTTTTTAACTGGGTCTCATGAATGTCAATGAGTTGATTTGTTTTTCACAAGTTGGTATTCAAGATACATATCTTTGTCTACATGACACATGTGACTTAGTTTATTATTTCTTTAAAATGTACATTTGACACCAATAGAAAACATTTTATAAAAAAAAATGTAAAACAATTTTATTTTAATTATACGGGTTGTTTTTTGTTTTTATTATTATTATTAAAAGAAACTGATGTATTTTAAGGGAACTCGTTGCAACAGACATTGCAGAATACAGGGATCTGTTTTCAAAAGGATCAATGCTTTATGGTCAGTTTGTGTTGGCATTTTACTATTTTATTTTATTTTATAAAATCCTATTGGCCCAAACCGTACTGTAAGGTGGCTCACTATTTGTTGCCTCAACTGAGGCATTTCTGTAGATTTAAACATGGAGACTATTTTAATTGGTAATCATTTATTTTGCAAACCACAAATATTTCTTAAATCTTACATTTATTGACAAGATGGAAGTGATGAACACGATTCTGCCAAATGATATAAAGTGATATCAAAATTTTTCCGTTCCATTTCTGATCCATTCTGTCATGAATTTCACATTTTACTTCACTGGTGTGTACAGGTGAAATATTTATGTTGTAAAGTTATAGTAATGGATAACTCGTGCCTGCAATCAAGCTTGTCAAAATAATATTTAATTCTGCAAATTTAATGTTACATTTTTCGTGGTACGTTTTAGGAGCATTTAATGTTCCATTCCTATAATGGATACATCAGTGTCTGGGATGTTCTGTCAAGTGAATTACAAATACTTATATTTTGTTGAAGTCTTTGTGGGTTTAATAAATTAATGTATATCAAAAGCTAATATTTTTTCATATTAAAAAAATTGTGAATGAAATTTAGATTTGGCTACTACATCTTAGGATGTGCCTTACGACTATTTCAAACGTCCTAGTTTGTCCTGTCTGGAAAATTGCACATAAAAGATCCTTTGCTGCTAATTGAAAAATGTAGTTGGTTTTTCATATTTACATAAAATGTGATGCATTTATTTCAGCAGTAATATTTAGAAAGGGAGAAACGGATTGTTCATTTATGTGTAAGATGATGCATTTTAAAAGTTGTCTTCACTTGAAATGGATGAGATTTGATGCCTCCTGTTAACATCGACACATCCAACTGCTGATCAAATAAATAATTTATGGTCATCACTACATTTTAGCACTGCCAATATTCTGTATGTCTAGTGCAGAAATGTAGTTTAATGTAGAGAAATTTTCATTTACCTGTTTCTGAAACATTTTACTGGTTTTTAATATTTCATCAGTTTTAACTTCTGGTTTTTCTTTTTTCTGTCCAGACCATATCTTGCATACACTGTAACGATGCATCTGACCATCAAACCTCGCATGTAGGGACCACTTGGGATGGCAGTGTCGCGTACTGTTACTAGGTATCGCTGACCTAATTTTCAGTCTACTGCACATTAACTGTGAATCTTGTGCAGACCATATCTTTCACACAGGAACATCAATTCTCAAGTGTTAGAACAAGTTAGGATGGTGGTGTGTCGCATACAATTACTAGAGGTCTGTGATATTAATAAATTTGGTCTATTCTGAACAACATTGGTTTTCCATTAAACTCTAAACGGCATGACATGTACCTCACCGGTACTTTTTGCGTTGAGAGTAATGTGGGTTGTTTTGTGTCCAGTCATCTGATTGTATTTCACATGTATTCAGCAATGCCAATTAGTGATTTGGCGAGGCATGCTAGACCAAACACTATGGGCATTTTCGGGGCACTTGTTTTTCATTAAAAATTAATTGAAAAGATCATTAATGTAATTTATGTGCTTGCTTTAATAAATGAATGGCAATAGATATAAAGGCATATTTTATTAATTAATAATACCTTCTTGGTTGTTTTATAAAGACAATTTTAGAATTGGTGAAAAAGGCTTGTTTAATCTCAGGACAGCATGAAAATGATTACAGTAAGATGGTGCTAGACTACTGAGGCAATAGTAAAACAAGCTAGACCTAGAATCGCGGCACAATAATGACAGGTGCTCAGAGTGCACTTTTCCATATTTTTCTGGATGGCACTGCCCTTCGTGAACTCTCATGCCATATCCAGTATTTTAAGTTATGGAGAAACCATATAGTGTTATTGCTGGGTTACCGGCAAATATGGAATCCTTTCGATTCAAGCCAGAACTTGTTTTTAAAATGTTTAGGTCATACTGCTTTTTATTCAAACTTGTAATGTTACCGATCTGTGATATTTGTATTTTTGCACATTTCTTTACACGGTTTTACTTTAACAGTTGAATTTTTATATCATTTGTTCCAGGAAATTTCAGTGGATACATAGTTAAATGTAAATTTAATAGGCAGTAAATTCGTTAGTTATGCTATTCACATGAAACTTTCATCTTGCATTATTGATCAAACTTCCATAAAAAGAAGTAAATATAATTTATGACTTATAGACGTACAAACAATAAAAAAAGGTGATATACATATAGTAATTAACATGGACAACAGTAAAACATTTTGGAGAAAAAAACCCCGCAAACAGGGTTAACAGGAAATCCCATTTTCAAGATCATATGAAGGACACTAAAACATTACTAGATGGTTGAATAGTCAGTTTCATTTAGAAAAACGTAATTTCACTAATAATGCAATAAAAATTATTACTTTAAAAATGGTCTGTACATCTCTTGACGAAGTAGATTGTTATTTATGAAAATTATTAGCTATAGATTTTACCTGGCTTTCGCTCATTTGATACTTTTTAAAATAACTGGTTGTAAATGGTATCTAATGGCCATTCATGTAGTATTCTTTATATATAGCTTTATCGTGTTGTGACCCATGAAGTTTTTTCTGCAATGCTGGAATATATTGAGATTTTGTTTATAGCTGTTAGTGATCCAAGTTTCAATTTCATGGCGCTTTACCCATTTTTCACAGTTATGGCCCTTGAATTTAGCTCTATTGTCTTAGCAGTACTATCGGAATGTGTTGGGGTTTTGCAAATGACCTCAAGCCTCACAAAGGATAGAAAATGTTTGTCATACATTTAATATTTTTGTGGCATGGAATCAACACCACCACCATAATTTTATTTGAACTCTGATCACATAAAAATTATACATAAGCAAATAGCTACTACACATTATTACAGCCCTACCTAATAAATCAATCAGTGAGCTTGGGGATTGAAAACTCGCAATATTTACAGATATTATTCAGTAACTTAATAGTCGTTCATCTCTAGAAAATATTCCCACCTTCCCAACTCCCGATTGGTAGCTTGTGGTTTCCATCTAATGCAAAATAATAGAATACAGTTATCGAATTAGGCATATCAAAAATATTTTCAACAACTCATCGGCATAAGTATTTTAAGAAAGTATTAAAGCATTATCTTCACACGATTACAATGTTTATTATTTAAATAGCTTTTCAAGATCATTAAGATAAAAGATAAACAATAAAGGAGACATATTTTCTCCTTGTCTTACTTAAGATTGACGAGAAGGGCTCAGACATTTTGCCATCAAACTTGACACAGGATTTGATGTGTTAAACATGTTAAAAACAATATTAAAACATTTATATTTACACTTTTACACGGTTGCTAGTCACTTCGTACCATGGTCATTTCGTACCTAATTTGGTTGTTTCGTATCCTGGTCATTTCGTACCATAACTGAAGTGTCTTTTACAAAATAACATAAAATTACAAATTTGTGATGAATTTAAGGGATATTTTATCAGTAAACTACAACACATTGTATAAACATTGGCAATTAGCTAATTTGTCAATCGGTAGGGTAGTTAATGTTTTAATCTTTGTTATTGTTTATTTCTTGAACAAATAAGTATGAAAAAAAGACCTAATAAATAAATAATACTTTGCTAGTCCATTATGTTGCTATGTTTTTTTTAAAACTAATTATCTGAAGCCATTTTACACAAAATCGAAGTTGGCAGTTAGTAGTAAATAAGGGTACAGGCTAAAACGGAACCATTCTTGTTGGCGAAAACGGCACCATATATAAATGTATATAACTTAATTTTAACTTCAGGATTCGGGTTAGGGTTCAGAGCGATGAATAGAGGTTTGGGGGCCACACTGTTTATGTAATGTTACTACTAATATTATGTATTGATACATTGCAACGTGATGTAAATACGTAAATTAAGAGCGCCAAGTGTACTAGTATAAGACGCTATCAGGGTGATTGTTATGCCATGGTACGAAATGAGTTATTGCAGTGGTACGAAATGACAAGGGTACGAAACTACCAAATTAGGTACGAAATGACCATGGTACGAAGTGACTAGCAACCCCATTATTCGACGGTCGTACTTTTCCAACGTCACCAAATCACGATCGACCGCCCGAGGGTGACAACCGCAGCCGAAGACCGGTACAACCGGGTTACCCACCTTAGGAATCGGATGATGCCAGCAACTCGCACCATTCACCAGGTGCATGGCCCACGTGGTCCAGTGTCCGCCGATACCGTCCGTCGCCGTCGGCAGGACTCTGTAATCGCCGTCCCTATGTGGGGCCAATATTGATCCCTCGGCATCTCCAGCAACGTCAACGGTGGTCGCAACAACATCAACAATGGCGACATGTCCAGTGGCAACACATTTTGTTTACGGATGAGGGCCATTACAACGCTGATGGCCGAATCCGAGTATGGCGACGTCGACATGAAGTTTATTCCGACTGTTGCGTTCTGCAAATTTGTAAGGTCTCTAGGTTCTGTGTTGCGGTAAATGAGTCCTTTGCTTACACGCCAACAAGACCCGTGTACCTGAGCGTAACGTTTTCAAAGATTTGTTTAAAATGCGTGACGTCAAACTAATCTGCTCTAATCATGATGACGTCATATTATCGATGGCGGCGACTTTAGTACTGTGATTTACTAAAAAAGTAATTAGAATGTTATTTTAGAAGTGTTATAGTATAAATAGAATTCGCAACTCGTGTTTTTAATATGGAAAATATCAACCTCGTGTCTTTAATCGGTATTTGTCTCGGCAAAACCTCTACAAATACCGATTAACTAACACTCGGTTGATATTTTCCATATTAAAAAACACTCGTGACTAATCCTCTATATATGTATATTGTAGATATTAATAAATAAAATATATATGTGCGTGTGTGAGTATTAAAAAATATATATAGTGATGACGGCTCTGTACAGGACGTTCCTAC
>JAECMU010071698.1:4293-16687 GCA_016106625.1 Dracogyra subfuscus
GCACCATCCCACAGACAGGATAGCACATACCACGGCCTTTGATATACCAATCGTGGTGCACTGGCTGTGACGAGAAATACGCCAATGGGCCCACCGACGGGGATCGATCCCAGAAGAAAACAATGACTGCAGGAATTAATAAATGTTTGATGACGACCTTGATGACATAGAACTCTTTTTTCTTGATCGATTGACCGTTCAAAATTGCGCCAAACTTTATCAAACCAAAATGCGCACCTTTTCTCTTTGGCATTTTAACTGCTCCATTCAAAATGTCATAGCACCACCACCACCAACCCCCGCCTGCTTCCGTTAAACCATATGACCTGACTTGACCTTGATGACATACGAGGTCTACACATTCTTAAGAACTCCAAAAGATTTCCTTAATATTATCCATATTGGGCGGGTCGTAGCCCAGTGGTAAAGCGTTTGCTTGATGCGCTGTCGGTTTACCATCGATCCCCGTCGGTGGTCTCACTGGGCTATTTCTCGTTCCGGCCAGTGCTCCACGACTGGTGTAACAAAGGCCGCAGTATGTACTATTCTGCCTGTTGGATGCTGCATGTAAAAGATCCCATGCTGCTAATCGAAAAGAGTTGCTCAAGGTTTTCCTCTTTCTATATCTGTGTGGTCCTAAACCACATGTCTGACGCAATATAAAAGTAAACAAAATGTGTTGAGTGCGTTATTAAATACAACATTTCCTTTCTTCCTTCAAACAAAGGTAAGTGTATAAAAATAATTCAGTGGAAGAAAGGAATAATGAATCAATGCATGTGTCAACGAATACATTAATAGATGTGTGAACGAACAACCGAACGAATGAATGAATGAATGGAATCGAGAGTGTAACGAATGTGCAACATATAAGAACTTTAAGACGATTCATAGTACAGGTCACTGATAGTATGATGAGTGCACCTCCTATTTGGTCTGGCGTAGGAATGTGCCAAACAGTGTGTGTTTGTGAGGTGGGACACACTCACACCCACACCCATACTGACATACATACACACACATATACCCCACTACTAATTAATAAATTTAGTTATAGTATTATCAAGTCTGAACAAGAAATTCCCACCAGCCGATGTAAACTACCAGGCTAACCACTTTTCACACGTACCTTAACTTCCCTGCTGTTTCCACACCTTCATTAACTGGATTTTTACTTTAAAGGGACATACCCTAGGTTTTAAAAACTAAGACAAAGTTTTGACTATTAGAGGCGTTTTGTGATAACTAAAATCATACTTTACTTAAATTTCATTGTTTAAAGTATCCATTCTGTCCTGGACAGACAGCTCAGATAACTGAGGTGTGTGCCCAAGACAGGCGTGCGCTATAACAGCTTGCTCTGAATGTGCACGTTAAACAATAATGAAAATGAAAATGAAAGTATCCATTCCGTACATTCGAAGTGTTTTTGATCATCCTGATGTTTTTTAATATCACAAAATGCATTTCTCATATTTTTCAAAAGGCACGTGCCTCTGAGAAGTAACAGTTATGTAGTCGAGTTTTATTCTATTTTAGAGGGTATTTCACCATTTCAAAGTCAAAGACTCATGTTTCACTCAGTTGTAACTTTTATCAAAATGTGTTACAGGTTTGTAAATTAAACTAAACGTAATGTTAATTTTCATGAACTGAAACAAGGGTGTGTCCCTTTAAAAAACGTTAATTAACGTTCATTCTGCCTCCATGCACATAACGTGTATTAGCGTTTGTACTGTCGCAACACGTACGATATTTTAGGTTCAACCCGTCTGCACATACATGTAAATTGGTTCATTGACGTTCATACTGTCTCCACACATAGTCATTTCAGGTTATTACTGTCTTTAATTGCATTGTTTAAAACAAAAGCTTTTTGAACACACACTTAATAACAGGTTCATGCACTCACATTTAATTTTTTTAAAATGATGACAAAATCCTATGTACAAACAGTGTAGAGAGATGAGAGAAAAACAGCAACACAATATATTCGCTGACCCTGAGGTCTACCACCGTGTTTACAAGTATTAACTAAAAATAAAAACAGGTATGCAAAAAGGCTTCAACAAACTACAAAGGGCAGTGCACGTGACACTGTGGCAAATTAAATTAAAATTCAATTTGTTAATAAAAATGTTTTAAAAATTTTATAGGGACATTCCTGAGTTTGCTGCAATGTTTTAAAATGTTATCGACTAATAACATATTTCTACGATTAAACTTACATATTTAATTAAAAAAAACCTATTTTGTTTAGAATATTATTGGCTGTATATTTAACGTATTTCTGATCGTTCTAATATTTGTACTAGGTTAGTTTTCATTTTATTTCCTAAACAATAGTTTTTCGTACGTACGAAATTATTTGAAGACAAAATCCAGTTTGAGGTTCTTACAAATACTAAGACGACCAGAAACACATTGAATATACACACACTCATATTCTAGACAAGAAAATATATTTAATATGTAAGTTTAATCGTAGAACTATTTTATTAGTCAAAAACATCTTATAGTGCAGCAAACTCAGGAATGTCCCTTTAAAATGTCAATGACTCTAATAATGCATACAATATCGGAACCAAAACAGAGTTATCCGAAAAAAGTTAGAATATGAAAATGGGAGTACAAGTAGGTAAGATTTAACGTGAAGTTTCAAAATGATATTTCAAAAACCTGCCTTTAACAATACAATGCAATACTGTAGTTGAAAGCTTGGTAGGAAGAACATGCACAAAGAAATCAATTGGTTGAGAAGAAACAGCAAAACTTGAAAACAGAGAAGAGGAATTACATGATTTATTAAATATGGCCCGTTGAATTTACAGATGAATCTGGTGTAGGCGTACCGTACTGTTTGAATGATCATCTTTCTATCTCAATTTGGCACCAGCCAGACCGACAACGTTCACATAATGTGCATTCAAACAACACAGAAGACTCCTTTATGAACTCGCTGATGGGTTTTGTTAGTACATTTTCAAACTGTTCCTCTGTGGCAGAATTAAATTCGCTCACCATAATATACTTTGTTCATATCTTGCCGCTTCTTCTTTAATGATGCCTTCCTTTTTAGCTGACATATGTTTTTCGTATGCCAGTCATCCTCTGTCTTTGTTAATATATTGTACATGTAGACGACACTTACATGTTCAGTTAACGTTCATACTCGTAACTCCATCATCGCTCGCATGTCCAGCCTAATTGACGTTAACTGACGTTCGTCCAGACAATACACACACACGTTAGATAGTAAATAAATGTATATAAAGTGTAAAACTGACCAACACGTAGCAAATATACGTACTGCAATTAGTAAAATACATTTGAAGTATGCAAACCCACATACTGCAGTTAGTAAAATACATCTGAAACATGCAAATATACGTACTGCAGTTAGTAAAATACATATGAAACATGCAAATATACGTACTGCGGTTAGTAAAATACATCTGAAACATGCAAATATACGTACTGCAGTTAGCAAAAAAATACATCTGAAACATGCAAATATACGTACTGCAGTTAGTAAAATACATTTGAAACATGCAGACATTTTAACTTGCATACTTTTATGTCTTTAAAAATAATACAATGAAAATACTGTTATAACGTTTACATTCAGCCCAGTACCGGCTCCCACTGAGAGCGTGTTTTAACGACATAATGGGTACGTGAGTTCATGTTTTACAATTTATAAACTTCAGTGGGTGATAATAAATATATCATTATTATTATACACATAACCTGTAATCACCATTAATTATTACACATATATTAGATCCTACTAACCACAAACACTGTCCTGGACAGACAGCCCAGATAGCTGAGATATGTGTGCCCAGGACAACGTGTTCGAATACGTTGTGAAATAAAATAGTGCCAAGCTTCATTGTATGAAGAATTGTTGTGAAATGCTGTGTCAGACATCAAATGCTCTCTACAATTATCACGAAAGTGACATATTAATGACATAAATTGATAAGACGGCCGTAAACGATGATGAAGAATAAAAAAAATTAACGACACCACTGGAGCACATTGAGTTATTAATCATCGTCTGTTGGATGCCAAACATTTGGTAAATTTGAAATAGTCATATAGAGGAAACCTGCTACATTTTTTCCATTTGTTGCAAAATATCTTTTATACGCACCATCCTAGTACAGACAGTATAGCACACACCACGCCTTTGATGGTGCATTGGCTGGAACGCGAAATAACCCAATGAGTCCACCGACGGGGATCGATCCCAAACCGACCGCGCATCAAGTGAACGATTTAATACTGGGCCACGAAGAAGAAGGCTTGTAGTTCATCGGACATTAACTGTTTAAAATAATCTATACATTGTAAGGATTTAATTAGGGGGGGGGGGTTCTAGTGCAAGGGCAGTTTGGTTTTCTAGATTAGTAATAAGGAGAACACTTCGAGCATAATATAAGGGAAATGTTTGAAGATTCGAAGGAATAAAACATGATTCTATGACAATTTGAAGGAAACGTAGCGATATACATTCAATGAAAGTACAAGGAGATAGTCTTGATACAATAAAACACGATTTGCTAACATCTGGGATTAGTTTAAAAAACCAATTAAGTAAAAATCATTTATCATCTGGAACATTGCAGCCCTCTCCCCCCCCACCCCCGCCCGTCCCTCATTACCTACGGCTCAGCGTCGTGTTAATAAACCCGGAGGAGAACTATAGTCTGCTCGTCACAGCGACTTCTGCTTTACCAATCAATGGAGCAATCCGAGTTCGGCTGTCGCGGGCTCTGCTTGGGGTGGTTTAACTAGCAATCTTAGCACATTGGCTCTTCGCGAAGAACTCATCATTTGTCTGTGGCGCTACCTGTTCGCTGATTGGCCAGCGCCAATGCATCTGGTGGAATCTGCCGGTGGATATCTCACGGAGTCAAGTTTCAGCCCGTACTACTACACAGTGCTCTCCAGAGAGTCGACGTACACCGTACTATAGAGATCGCACAGTGGTTTTTAACTCGTTCCACAAACAGGGGAAATGAGTCGGTACTGGACAATATACCCACTTCACTGCAGAACCAACTGTAATGGACAGCATTCACACAGTGTTCGACATCGAGACGTGGGATTTATATTATAAATGTTTAATGGAATTTATATCACTTCAAAAGGTGAATAAATATAGCAGAAGTTTCAAGCAGCCAACAAATATTGATAACATGAGTTTATTGCCTAGTTATGGTTCATTCAGACAAGCCAAACGACTCGAGGCACACGGTGAATTGGTTCCCGGAAAGAGATGTGTCAATATTCAGAAATGCCCATAAACGCGTTTAATAAGTTTTGTGTGTAAAACAAACGGATAACTGAATTGGTGTTGATGCCCGCAGACGTCCAAAGCTATGTTTGGAGGAAATGCCTCGCTGATTTCCTTGGATATTGAATACTTACAAAACTCCACAAACAGAAACTTCGCAGACGACCTGCCTAGCGCACTGAACATCGTGCGAGGCGTGTTTCTTCTCGCTGTGTGTGTGCTCGGCGCTCTATTCAACATCTTCATCATCATGGCGATCATTCCAAACAGACGACTGAGAACGGTGCGCAACATTCTCCTCGTGCATCTCGGAAGCGTGGGGCTATGCACGTGTCTCGTGACGGTTCTCTACTCTGTTGTGGTGGTCTTCCAGCGCCAGTGGATTGGCGGGATTATAGCGTGCAACGCGTACGCCTTCCTCAACTCCGTCTTCACGTGCGTCTGTGTGTGGACGATATCGGCGCTCAGCTGGGATAAATATCAGACGATATCGTGCCCACTCCACCACTCTCTCTCGGCCACGGTCCGGCGGATGACGTGTTGTTTCATGTCTTTCTGGATACTCGGTTTAACCCTTTCTCTGCCCCCGTTGCTGGGCGCCAATGAGTTTGTGTTCGTCCCTGCCATGGGGTTTTGTTCCTTGAACCCGTCACACCGGACGGGCATGTGGTATTCTCTTGTTTACGTCACTTTTGTCTTCTACGTCCCGTTCTGTATTCTCGTGTATTGTTACGTGCACATTTTCAAAATCGCGCGCAGTCAGAGTGGGCGGATCGCCGCCACGATGTTGAGGATGGTGAGTCTCATACAAGCCCCCATCGCCCCTTCCAACGCGTCCACCCTGAACATGAGAGGCACGAAGGCCATGGGAACGATCCTGCAGCTCGTCGGCTCCTTCGTCGCCACCTACATCCCCTTCGCACTCACCCTCACCTACAGCTCTGTCAGCGGACACTGTCCCGGTACAATCTACATTTCCATAGCAACGACGCTGTTTCAGTCGGCACCGCTGACTAACGCGTCCATATACGGACTGCGAAACAAGATTTTGCGATCTTCGTTTTGCAGGTTTGTTCACAGGACTGTTCAGCATTACTGTTACAAAGACCAGAGACGGGGAAGCATGAAAAGTCTCAGTCGAAAGTCGTCGTCAAACCAAAAACTATCCCTCATAGCGCGTAAACTAGCCATTCAAAATGGCGGGAAAAATGGCTTCCGTCGGACGCAGTCGTTTCAAGTTCCACATGCGAATATAGAGGATAAGTTTGCGATGGCTTCATATCCTCGACTACCGAGGCCGCATTCGTTTTCTTTGCTGTCAACAAACGGCCATTACGCACGTGCGAATGACCACGAGGCTGACCTGTAGACTGGTACCGTGTCACGGTCCGCAGTGCATCAAAGCGACCACATGTGATATTTACTGGTGTTATTATTTATTGTGTTTTTGTCACTGGACTATTCCATTTTGTCAGGGGCCCAATTTCAGGTAATGCTCATAATTTCTATGTGATATTAACAATGTAATACTGATTCTAAATGCTCCATAATTCATACATATTTATTTTGATGTTGTTATTGTTGGCTGTTTAAAGGTGTCTGTTGAGTATTTATAGTTATTAGCAACATTAAAACAAATAATTGTTTACTATTGAAACGTTACCAACAATGGACGTGTTACAGTGTGTATATTAAATACGGTGAAATGGATATTGATGAACATGTTAAATGTATTAAACACGTGCTTATGTTTTCTCTTGCTGTGTTAACTTAATGATATGTTTACGTAAGTAGATATAGATCGAGGTGCTAGTGTTTTGAAATGGAACCAGACAGAACATAAATACTTAACGTAATACCACAGCACATAATACATAAAGGACAAAAACAAGCTTACTTCTGGAAAATCAATCAATAGAAAACCATGGTGGGGGTCTGAGTAAGCACCTTGAACTGATCCCTGCATCCGCATGGGGAGCGGGACATAGCCCAGTGGTAGAGCACACACTTGATGCACGGTCGGTCTAGGATTGATTCCCGTCAGTGGGCCACTGGGACAATCTAAATAATATTAGCTCCAGTATTACATGTGGATCTAACAGTAGCCCGTTGGAGCTCATGTCCAGTTGATCTTTCATTCGACCAATCAAAACCTTACTTGCAAAATCATGCTAGTGACTACCCCCCCCCCCCAAAAAAAAAAGAGAAAAAAAAAAGAAGAAAAAACAAAAACAAAAAAACAAACAAACAAAACAAACAAACAAAAAAACCACCAACCGATTCCCAGTCTGGAGCTCGACGCGGTAAGACGTGTTTGTTTCGCTCGTGCACACTGTACGTGCTTTCGTGTGCTCGACTTGGGTATCCTTCATTTCGTTGTTTTTGTCGGCGAAATGAAGTTTTCTACTGGAATGTGTGCGGCCATTGGAGCTGATTGAATGCTGGAACGCTTCTCGTTTCGACAGCCTGCACCACCAGGTTGGATTCATTTTTAGCGAGATTCCTTGCCTCCACGTCATTTCTCCCCGGCTGAGTATGTCGACTTGTTTTTTTCGTGACTCGTATGATGACCACTCTGCAGAACGCCACGGTTGTTCGCGTTTAGTCTCTACCTGTCCGAGCCTGCCCTAGCAGCACTGGAAGATTGACCGCCCACTCTAAGTAGAAATAAGAAGCGGGGTCGGCCCCTACTGCTCTTTTCTAGACTTTACTTTGTTTTATTGTTATACCATCTCGTATCCTCCGGAGTCAGGCCCGTCCACACCACTATACCAACCCATGACGACTGGACTATACCCTAGTCTGATACTCTCTCTCTCGTTTAGACGGATCCGACTTCTCAAGATCTATATTTCAGCACAGCTCTACACCTTCAACCTCTAATGACTGTCAATCTAGGGGTTTTCTTGACGGGATGCAACCCAGCTCGTCACTATAAGCTGTGCACCCAAACGGCCTTAACGACTTAACGGACTTTAAACTTTTAGACCTGCGTTCAAAATTTTATGTCGAAATTACTTTCCTTTTGTTATAGTCCGATCCTCTCTTCTTTCTCTCATTTAATTTTGGACTGTCCTTCTACAATGCTCCAAATTATATAAATATTCGGCCGAGCAGTCAATTATTTTTATTTTTGGCTTGTAACTTTTTTTTTTTTTTAATTTATTCTATTAACTTTTTACTAATTGCTATTTCAAAAATTCTGCCCATTTTCAACTCCACCCCCTCCCCTCCATCCCGAGTCAGGCCACCGATCTTATCGGAGGTCGGACTCGAGATGGGCGTGTTCGAAACCCTAGTGGCATATGGGCACGTTAAACTAGTTATCATCATCAACAACAAAACAAAACAAAAACCCAACACATTCGGGATTATGCCGAGGGTGTACGAAATGATTCGGGCGAATTACGAAATATGCCGTAAACTAATTGCAATATAAAATGTTATATAAAATTCTTTTCAGGACGAAAAAAACAAACAAACCCTGTGATGGTATAGCCATAAAATCGGTTTATACTAGTATACAATCCAGAGTTTATTACTACACTTTTCCCCCTGTTTTTTTTTTTCAATGATGAAATAGACCAACAAATTCGCCTATTGCATAAATAGTCTCGCCCGATATTTTTAGAATTTGTATGCTGCCGAATAAAGGCGAAGTTTAATTGGTCGATATTTAAATAGTTTTTTTATAGATGAAATGTCACCTGGACATGGGATCCACGCAATGCTGTTAGATCTACTTGTAGACCCAGTAGAGCTCATTTTAATTACATTGTCCATTGGGATATTTTTCGTTCCAGCCAGTCCGCCACATCTGGTATATCAAAGGCCGTAGTATGTGCTATTCTGTCTGTGGAATGGTGCATATAAAAGACCCCTTGCTACTAATATTGGTAACAATATTACCAAATGTTTGACATCCAATAGCCGATTATTAATACATCAGTGTGCTCAAGTGGTGCCGTTAAACAAAATAAACTTTAACATTTTGCATCAGCATGGCAGGTATCTGTTAGACGTGTTGGTAGACGTGATTGAAAATAGCACTAACAACTGACAGAACAGGTGTGTAATGCTTGTTATATGCATTTAAAAAAATAGTTTGTAACACACACTGTATTTGCTGCTGTACACAATGCAAGTTTCATCACCTTATGTGCACTATGTTATCAACATAACACACGAACGCGGACATGATCCACGCATGCGCATTGAGCACAGTTACTTGGAATCAACGACGAGAGATATACGTTTATTTTGTCATCAGTTTAGAATTTAAAAAAACCCGTTTGAGATGACGTTCGTCATCAGGATAACATAGCAGGCCACACAGACCACACTTATTTAAGTGGCTACAGCACTTTTCAGTTGACACGTGGATTTGTAAAATGCACCTTTACCTGCCTAGGGGCAACATATCTTAAAAGAGGACAACCCCTGTTGTCCATCTCTTTCTCCAAGGATATTGGTGTAAACGAACACGCTCACTAAACCTGGCTAAGTACATCCATTTTACACTTAGGGTACTACATTTGTATGAGCTGGAATTACCACAAAGATGTCTTCAATGCTAGCAAGTTACACATGTTTGCAAACTACATGATTGCCACTACAAAGCTAATAATTGACTCTACAAAGCTTAATGCCATATTCTGTAACACACTCGTTGGAAAAAAAAAACCCAAGGCGGGGTCACGGTTCAGGGGTGTACTCATAGGCGGAACCAGAAGTTATTAAAAAAAAACACTCTTCGCTGTGGGCGACGACTCATAAAGAGATAAACGCGGCAGTGTGACCCATGGAAAATCTGTGCTGTGATCAATGGCGGTCAGTGAACATGAAAAACAAAGATATACTCTTCGTCTTTGAAATATTATGGTGTGTGTATGTGAATGTTGCACGAACGTTACATGAAATATCATGCGATAAAAAAACCCTATATCAATGGCCATTGGCTAATAACAAGCTAGGGCGTTGTCGAAACGAAGTACGATATTCTCCACAAAATATCGTAACCTAGAAAACTGAAATAAAATACATACAGTAAATATTAAAATAAACTAATTATAAATATTTACTGCACGTTACATAATAATCACAAATAGCAAATTACTTGGTCAACTAAATGGGTAGATAACTGTGGTCTGTGTCCAATCCGCGAAACTTCGTTAGAAAAATCGACAAATAAGGTTGTGTGGAAAATAGGCCTTCTATTTGATTTGAAACGCAACTGAGCAAATATTTTCATTATACAAGAAAGGAATAATGTTTAACGTGCACTTTCAGAGCAAGCTGTTGTAGCGCACGCCTGTCTAGGACAGGAAAGTTGGGGGTGGGTAGGGGTATGGAGCACCAGCAGTCCGGCCGCAGCTGGTAATATTATAGAAACTAGAGAACGGCTGTAAATGCTCGAGTCTCCCGCAAGACTAGGTAGCTGTCTTGATCTGTCCATATTAACTAAGTAAATATATCTTGTTTAAAATTAAACTGAAAAACATCTTTTTCAGACATTACAATTAAAGTTTGTTTTGCTTAACGATACCATTGATTTATTAATCATTTCCTAATGGATGCCAAACACTTGACAATTCTGACACATAGTCTTAGAGAAAACTCCCTAAATGGTTTCCATTAGCAACAAGGAATCTTGTATATGCTCTTTCGCGCAGACAGGGCAGCACTTACCTAGGATTATGATATATCAATCGTGGCGGACGGGTTGAGACAGGTCCAGCTAGTGGATTCGATCCTACGACCTTACCACCGCAGGCGAGCGGTTTACCGACTGAGCTAGATAGCGTTCTTTAAGTCTATAGGTTCTCAAGAAGGACTATGTGACTCCTAACATCATGGTTCTCAAAGTTGACTGCGATGTAATAATGTCTACAGGTTTCAAACGCGACTGTAAAGCTATCTAGACAATAAAACAGTTACAATATTTCAAAGGGATGCTTTGACCATGATTCACTGCCGGTACTTTGTCTCTAGGAGGCGTGCTGTATTGCGACTTCATGATTGGCCCAAACCTACACAAGGCAGAATTCAATGGACAGATAATCGCTGTCAGAACCGTGATGATACCAGGTGTGCGAAAGTTGAGCATTTCCTGCCTCAGCAATGGCAACCTTCATCATCATATGGGCATATCCTATGGTTGTCAAGCCCATTGCTTATCATTTTAACGATCAAACATATGTACCAAAAGATTATAAATTGTACAATATGACATGCGTCATAATATCTTCAAACTGCCTACCACAGAAATGATTTAAAGCTTCTACCATCGATATATTATAATGAGTTATTGTAACGTCAAAAGTCCATAGCTTATAATGAAATAATGCAACGTCTAAAGGTTGAAATGTGAGACTGTAACGTCAAACGTCCATAGGTTATATTTTGAGACCGTGACGCCAAACGTCTATAATACCAATGCCTATATTTATAATATCAATGACAATTTTTTAAAGTGACATTTCAAAGTCAATATCTATAGATCAGAAACCGTATTTGCGTGTCTACATCCATGAATGGCTTAGAGACGTATACCCTGGGTAAGCCTTGATAAAGCCAGTGTCTGAGGCCTGGGCAGATCCTGTAACGACAAAGACATGCAGATATCATACTGACACAGAAGTTATTCCATCAGGGTTATAATGACCACGGTTCCTAAAACATTTCAAACGTTTTGTGGTAAACATTTGGAGGTTATATCTATTAAACACGATGCATCACTGACCGAAATGATGGCAAATGCTATTCCATATTTTCTTTGTGAAACTGTCGCAGTATTTAAATGTTTCTTTATCGTTTTAGATGAAGTGACAGACTTGTGGTGGAAGTACCAATGACAGATATACTCACCATTCGCAAACACCAGATATCATTACTGTTCTGACAGTGATTTATCACAGCATGGCATCACAGTTGTATTTATTCTCATACGTTCTGTCCAGTGCTACTTTAGTAAACTATTATGGGAGTGGCAGTTCTCTTTTGGAGAGGCAGTCCTCCTATATATGAACATTAGATAAAGGTTCATTGAATCAATCACTATATATATATATATATATATATATATATATA
>JAECMU010071698.1:16824-29523 GCA_016106625.1 Dracogyra subfuscus
ACAGATTATGTTTTATATACACTCTCATTTCCATTCTTGTAATATTGTTTTATCAATTTGTACATTTTAAATAGAAAAAGGTAATAATAAGTGTATAAATGCATTTTATAGCAATTTTGTTAAATTACTATAAAGACAAGATTATTTATTTAATTATAGAACACGGAAGCACAAAGTAATGTAACTGTACTGCATTGGATATTTATAACGTTACTGAATGCCTACGAAGTGTTTACATGAAATATAACGTTATCATTAAATCCATGTGGCGTTTTGGTTCTCAGTTCGTGTATCCAAAACGTTTCTCTAACTAGTCGATGATGTTCATCACTGCTAAATACTTGTTCAATAGGCATAAAAGAAAAGTTAGATATGGAATGATAATTCGTATTAAAGTTGGTATTAACCAACGTAGATTTGCTAGAATATAAATTGATATCGCTACGATGTCCATTCATACGTAAAGACAATTTAGCCCCTGTTTGTCCTACATATTGCATACTACATTTTGTGCAAGTGATAAGATAAATCACGTTTGAAGAACATCATGTCATAGTATGTTTTATGGGATAAACGCGTCCAGTTTGACTGCTTTCAAAGTGCGTTTTTTCTTCAAGGAATTTGTCATTTTTACATTTACCTCTGTTTAATGCAGAGTGCTTTTTATTATCATCATTAGATTGTAGTTTAGAATGAACAAGCATGTCTTTAAGATCATGTGGTCTCTTAAAAGCAACAATTGGTTTACTTTGTTGAGTTTACTTGACTGTTCGAGAATTCCCCAATACCTGTGTAATATATGACCAATATTTGATAGACATGGGTTGTATGTTACGACAAATGGTATCATTGTTTTTTGTTCTGACGTAGATTCAGGAGATTCGATATGTTTTTCATTGGGTTCAATTGATGTTTTTTTCTATAGCATTATTTACAATGGCAGGAGGGTAAAGTCTATTTAAGAAGTGTTTTTTCAAACTATTTAGTTCAGTTTGTAACGTGTCACTGTTTGAAATGATTCTGGTGTACCTTTTAGCTTGACTGAAAGGAATTCCTTTTTTACATGCCTTGGGTGAGCTGATTTGAAATGTAAATATTGGTGCGTGTTTGTTACTTTTGTGTGAACAATTAATGAAAAGCCTCGTCAGCTAACCACTGGGGTTTTTCTCGACATACCCATATGTCCGACGCCGATATAACCGTACTTATAATGTGTTGACTGCGTCGTTAAACAAATAAAACAAATAAAACTATAAAAAAAACGTTAATGAAAAAGACCCACTATCTGTTTTAATGACGTCGACATATAAAAATGTAACTTTATTCCTTGAATATGTGTATGTAAATTGAATGGTATGGTGCTGTTGATTGGCAGATTCAGTGAATTTATTAAGATCTTGTTCAGTATGGTCCCAAATAAAAAATATGTCATCTATATATCTAAGCCAAAGTAGCGGCGATCTAACACATTTGCTCAGCAGAACTTCTTCTTAATTCAGGGATGTCAGACGTGTACTAATCTGGTACAAACATTATGCAAAGATGACGTCAATCGTAGGCTTCCTAAACACAGAAGATCTCTAGTACTCCTTACCGTTGATAACATCTCCGTAGAGACTGTGTGAACATCACAATATTGTGTGCCATTCCCAACTCCACGCACACCAATCGTTTGGCGGTCTAATGGTAAGAAAATGACGAAAAACAGCAGCACTGTCGCGAAATGTGCATAAGCAAGCTGTGCGCATAAAGCATGAATAGCACATGCAATTGATAAAAACAACTTTAGAATATCGACGGGAATGGTTACACAATCATTTTCTGAAATTCTCATCAAACAAATGCAATTCAGTATACATTCATTTGGAAACGTTTCCCGCTAGTATATAGAGGGGAATGTCGGCTTGTCGTGGAGTTTGAAAATCAATAAAATTGTTTGTTTTTTCTTTTGATTCAGGTGTCCAAGTCATCACCTATGGAAACCATTTCTGATTGAAGTTGCTTTATGTCGAGTTTATGATGAACTACCTAAAATCTACACGACTGTATCGAAGAATACGTGGTAAGTATCTGATTCTTCCTAGTTACCCATGTTATTGCGGCATTGTTCTTTAGTTACTCGGGTGTACACGATGGGATGCAATTCCCCTTGATGCCAAACGTCAGTTGCGAATTGCGAAAGTTTACCTGGCTGAATAGTTGTTGCTTTATTATTATTATTATTATTATTATTATTTAATTTCTATTTGTTCAGTGTGTCTAATGTTAATATTTCACAACTAACAGGTGTCTGTCAATTAAGATATTTAAAATGTGTTACTAGTAGTAGCACGTTATATATTTTTTAGTTTTAAGGTTACATTTTGTTACATTATTTGACAAAAGGTCGCTTGAAGAATAAGATCACTGAAATAAACAAACGTAATTTAAACAGGCAGTTTTAATATACGAACCTTTTGCACAAGGAACTGAAATTGTTGTTGTTTTTAGGGCACATCGTTTGATCCACATATAGTTGGTAATTATCATAATTGTTACAACTAATATACATTTTAAGAGAAGCAACTCTTTCTACTCATATGCCATCAATTACAAGTAAGCTGTCTTATAATTGTTCAGGGCCACCAACATAATGGAAATATTTTCCCGTAATTTTGTGATATTTTATTTTTTATGCACGCAAACGCCTTTACTAAATAATTTAAAGCGCGCGAAAACGCTATTTTCATTAAAGTAATTTTAAACAGAGCGAAAAATGTCATGTTTAACATATATTTGCAAAATGACAATACAAATGAGTATATATTATTATATTTGAATTGGAACCCCCCCCCCCCCTGCATACACACACCAAATATCAACAAGTTTACACATAATCCCCTTAAAAACCCACTTTAGCATATGAGCAAATGTTGTATTACAGTTTAAGACTCCCGCCTACTGATTAGTAATAAAGTGAAAAACAAACTTGAGACCAATGTTATTTTTATATAGGTAGGCCTACATTGCCAAATTTGCACTATTACATCATATGCATGTAGTGGGGCCGAACTAATTTGTGGCGAACTGGTTCGGGGACGAAACCACTTTCCACATTAAAGGTAGAGTAAACTCCAACAAAGCCTTATGTATTGGAAAGACACATAACCGGACCACCAACACATACTGACACTTTAACAAATAATAAAATTAATAAAAAAACATGATTATTCCTGCTAATTGGGGGCAGCCATTTTGTTTCGTTTTTGTGACATCCGGTGGTGTAGTTTGGGGCGAAGTGACGTCATCTCCGTCGAACTATTATGCAGTGTAAACAAACGCTTTAATTTACGACAAGGCGCTTCGCTTTCATCAACCTGACTTGTAAAACAACATAAATGGCTTAACTAAATGTATCTCAATTTGCAGCAATATAACAAATGGAGTTACAGTATTTTGTTTTCTTTTAAAAAATTCAAAGAAAAATAGCATATTATTAGGCCTATTGGTAAGATACGTTCGAGCAAAAACTACCACTCACGATACCCAAGTGATGATTTTCTTTTCTTTGGGACTACGTAATTGGTCAGTTTTGTGATTTTAGATGGGAAAGTACTTAATCAAAGGTTTTACATATAATATCTTACATTTTCAGTGCAATCAAAGTATGTGATATTTTCCTTGATCACATACTTTCAGAATTTGATAACTTTGCAAATTAAATGTAAATTAATCGAGGTTACGGCACTAGGTTTATTGACATTTACATTTACTTTGGCGACACTCCATAATTGACGTATGCATTCATATTCCTTAAATAAAAACATTTCAATGGCAATTTGACAATGAAAGCTGTCCAGCGTTCCGAAAACAAAAAAACGTTAGGCCCTAATTTGTTTTGATGTAAGGACATCCAAAATGACGTCATTCGAGTTTGACGTCATTTCCATTCAAAAATACACCGCGCCACATATTCTTACGTCATTTGAATATGTGGTAATGGCTGACTGGAATTAAAGTTGCGTGTACAGTTTACAAAAACGCGTTATATAAAGCTTGAGATTATATAATAAAGAGATTATTACCCTCGTGTATTTCGGTATCGTCAATATCATATATTAGAAATAAAAATAATGTATTATGCTCACCAGAGGCTCGCAATCCTTATACATATATCATACATACACATATACATACACATAAACACGTATATATTCATACATATACAGACATAAATACACTTTTTACATATATACTCATATATACACATTCTTACATTTTGAATTCTACACTAACCCATGTTGGCATTAAAATTGACCTGGAGATGGAAACAAAAATCAGCCAGGCATAGAGAAACAGAAAAAGAAAGGAAACGGAAAGAAAAGGAAAAGGAAAAAAAAGAAAAAAGGAATGTTTGTTCTAGGACACACGGAGGAAGTTTTTGATCTATAAATAGTAAAGAAGCAAATCAATTTAATAACTGTCAGTACATGTTTGGTCAAGCTGTTATTCCATAGGTAGGAAGCAAAACATTGGCACGAACCATATTAACTGATTAAAAACTTTTCGGATTTATGTCTCAACACTAAAAAGATTAAGCCACTGTCTCCAGCGCTTGTTAAATTTATCGTATTCACAATTTTTTAAATAAATATATCTTTCTATTTGGAATTTGTTTTGCAACATATTTTTTATATCATTAATACGTAGACTCTTTTTAAGTATTTTCATACAGTAAATATAGTATTTTAAGTTGATTATTATCCAGTTAACTACATCACTTAGTTGGTTGTTTATTATGCCAAATATAACTATTTGTTTATTAAGTGAGATTCTGATTCCTATCTTTTCAAATTTCTCCAAAGCTTGCCATACATTTTTTACTTAATTGCAATCAAAGAACAAGTGCTGTAAGGTCTCCGGTACGCTATTGTAGAAACTACATTTATTAGAATCCACATAGTGTATCATATGTAGGAAAGTATTTTTGGCCAGAATTCTGTGGAGAAGTCGATACTGGAACCATAATAATGTTGTATCTTTCACGCATTTAAATGGTAAAGAATAGAACGTTTCCCACGTATAACGGTCGTAGGCTTGACCCTCAGATGCATACTTTGTTTGAGACTTCGGTATTATGTTTATCGTATTTAAGATAGTATACATATCTTTACTTCTTGTATTTTCATTTATCATAATTTTCATTTTAAAAGGTAATATAGGTCTTTAAACCGACATAAATGTTGTATTGCTAATATTGTTTAATGTACGTAAAAATGATTTTACAGCATTCACCAGTGATGCATAGTTTAAAAAGTTTATTTTTAGGTCATACTTTCTTTTAAAGTTTACAAAATTTAAAATATTTCCATTTTCATCAAATAAATCGCCAATGAAAACAATTCCTTTTTTATATAGTTATCATACAGAAATGGTTTACTATCCTTCAGTATTTGAGTATTGTACCAAATATTTATACCTTGAATATCTTCTGTATTTTTAAAATTTTGATTTTGCTGTAATAACACCCAGCTACATAAGACATCCTTCCAAAATTGATTTTGTATTTTATCTTTTTTGTGAATAATATACAAGTCTCCATAGATAATAAGATCCTTGTATGTTAGTCCGGTGGTAGATTTAAACAAATTAACCCATTTTGTATTATTTAAAAAAAGTCTTCTTATCCAGGATGATTTTAAAGATGTCATAACATGCTGAATATTTGGCATTTTTATGCCACCATATTTGTAATCTTGCGTTAATAGGTCTCGCTTAACCTTTTCCGGTTTATTTTGCCAAATAAAATTAAAAAACATTTTATTTATATTTTCTATAGCGGATATTTTCTCCAATGTATCTACCTTTAATAAAACCTGTTAGATCTTTTTCTATTATTTTATCTAAAACGTGTTTTATTCAATTAGCGATACAGCCAGAAGCCATTTTATATGTGCAATTTAATAATGTTATGGGCCTCCAATTTTTTAAGGAATTGTTTGGGTTTATTTGTCTTAGGAATGCAACTAATGATACCAAGTTTTTGAACGCTGGGCATTTCTTTAACAGTATAGCCATAGTTTATAGATCGCACTATGTACTGCCCTAAATCTGTCCAAAAGAATTAAAAAAACTCTGCAGTAAATCCGTCCGAACCAGGGCTTTTTTAATTTTTCATGTTTTTGAGAAAGCTTAATACTTCTGAAAGCGTTATTTCGCCTTCTAATGATTGTGCTTCTTCATTTGTTAGCTTTCTAAAATTGTAATTTGATAGCTTGCCTTCAATAACAGTATCATAGTGTTATCTCTATTAGTGTACTGCATTTGTATTAATACCATTGTACTATTGTCTCCTGTAAACCCTATCTTGTCACCACATTTTATATAACATGTTCCTCATATGCCGTTGTGCAACGGCCTGAGTGTAATAAAGTTCTGTTCTGTTCTGTTCTGGTAATAAAGGGGGACGGCTGGTAAAGACTATGTTACATTTCATTTTTGTCAGTGTATTTATCTTGTTGTTTTTTGTACGTATTTTTTGTACATATTGAATATACAGACACTGATATTCTAAACCAGAAAATATATTTAATATGTAAGTTTAATCGTAGAACTATTTTATTAGTCGGAAACATCTTACAATGCAGAAAACTCAGGAATGTCCCTTTAATTTAAATACTGTTTTGTGTTTTGTATATGAGGACTGCAACTCTTCGGATTTGCATTTTACTAAAGTTTTTAATCAGATTATTACAATGGTAGAGATTTTGTGGTGTACTACCCAACAGACAATTAAAATTAACTCCACTATTATATGCAAAAGCACCCATCCTCGGAAAATTATCGGAACAAAAAAGAACGGTTTTTAATTTAAAGTTACATTCTCTGGTTACCATATTATAACATCATGTACAAATATGAAATACAAGCTAAACTGCACTTTTAAAAAACTCGTGTGTGATCGCTATGAACGAATATCGTCAAAAGTATACGCACGATTCGTCGTCAGTGCCGCCATAGCTCGGCAAAGTACAAACGACAGCCTGTTGTCAGTTTAAGTTAACACGTGCGTTTGCCGATTTCAAATTGTAGGGTTCGTCTCAAAAATTAAAAAAAAAAAAAAAAAAAAAAAAAAACATATTGCGCTGTACGAAGAACGTTCTGTTGAGGATACGGTACTAGAGTCTTTCGTTAAAATCGGTTTGATCTTGATAACGTATTATCGACAATCGTACCTTCCTATTTCAGAATTATTATTTTATAAAGTTAATAGAACTTTCTAAGTTTAGTTTGTATACTAGTAACACATTAATCATGTATATATATTTTTAATAAAATATACTAAAGTAGACAATGAATGATAATTTTTTTATATGTTTATATGTACCATCGCACATACAGGATATCACATACCATAGTCTTTTACATACCCGCCGATGGGGATCGATCCTAGACTGACCACACATTAAAAAAACCCCACCTTTTTAAGTCTAAGTAAGGAATAAAAATAACATATAGTCTTGAAAAATGTTATGTAAATCGAACACAAGAGCGTTACATAATTAGTAACACGCCCTTACATGTAACGCGTATGCCAACAGCTGGCCACTGTCAAAATCAAAAGGCAAATCCCCCACCCATCGACCCCTGGAAAGGCGTTGTACCATACCATACCACTATGGATATAAATATGTTTTGTAGATATGAGACGACCCCTCAATCAAATCAGTTAAATTTGTTTAAAAGTTGTGAAATCTCACGTGATCTCGTGTTGGGGAATTTCACACTTGTGATAAGCCAATGAAAACCAAGATCGGTAGGAGCCCGTCAAAAGTGTCCCACTTTCAAAATAATGGCTTTGTTTTTTACCAGGATAAGCCAGCGTAGTGAAACCAATGATGAGTGCGGCGTCATATATGCACCAAACGTAATGGGATTTTCTGTTCTATATGCTTAAATAATAAAAATATTCCAGGCAATGCCTCTTTAAAATTTATAAGAAGTGGTTTTTTGCACGGCAGGGCTTCGTTCCACTGTAAAAGTACGTATTGTTCGCCAATTATCTAACAGCAGCCCGTTGGAGCTATGTCCAGTTGACCTTTTATTCGAACAGTCAAAACCTTACTTACAGAATTATGCCAGTGATCTGAAAATAATTTGAACACATTCCGATTTATCCAGAGGGTATACGACATATGTTTTATTTTATAAAATAAATAATTTGTAATGTAAAACTGAAGACTGATTTAGTTGGAGGTTTTTAATATAAATAAAAAAATAAAAAAATAATGTGTAATGTAAAATGGTTCGCTGTACTACGACTACTAAAATAGACTCGCCCGGAAGTTTTAGAATTTGCATGCTTCCAAATAACGTTATAAAAGGTGAAGTGTGATTGGTCGATATTTAAATTATGATTTACAGACGAAATGTTACTTGGACATGGGAGTCTACGCAATGCTGTTAGATCTACTGGTAGACCAGTAGAACTAATTTTAATCAGATTGATTACATCCCAACCTCGTTTTGCTTGTCATAATGACATGATTTGACGAATATTATTAGGTTTTCTGTTTGTTTTGTATGGAAAATCATCGGTTAAACAACAAAATAGCATTTTACTTTATAAATAAAAATGAGATAATTGTTTTGACAAAGTTACGTACCTCATATCAAAAGCCCCCTCCCACCTCTACCCCATAACGGTTCGAAACACATCCCATGATACGCTCTCCCCGTAAAGCGTTATTGAACAGCCCCTTAACAAACATGAATAAATAACATAATACAAACCATATAGCACTACTCCCCGACAAAACCCACCCAAAACAACAGCAGACGAAGATATTACATGTCCCCCAGAAAGCAAAAATTACTATATTACTATAAATTTACATCAACTCGCATAGTATTTTATGTTCTAATTGTTCAAGCTAGCACCTTCACAAACTTGCGACTGTGGTGTGGAAGACCACACAACCGAACACATCCTACAGAGGTGTGCAACTCCATTACACGCCAAGCTCTGTGGTGACAACCTATCTAGCACTGAGACAATGTGAATGAATGAATGAATGAATGTTTAACGACACCCCAGCACGAAAAATACATCGGCCATTGGGTGTCAAACTATGGTAATGGGGTACACATTAAATGGTGAATCACATCAATATATAAATTCAAGAATCAAATAAAAACACAGTGTAAAGGACTGTGCAAAAAATATATCACATATAGATAGAATTAAAATTTTGAATAAAAGTCCGTATCACGAAGAAATTGTAAAACAAATTCTGGATGGAATCGGAAGGATTCCATCACATTTTGTAGTCCAAAAATATCTTTCCGAGTTAAAGACAAATGCTTACACCAAAATGTGATGAACCGTCAGAGTACACTGGCTGTGCTCACACTGAGGTAGGGGATCTTTCTTCAAGATAAATGAATGGGTCAAATATGTACGACCGATGCGGGAACGACACAAGACTACTTCATCCTTCCTGCACTGTCTATAGGAGGACTGCCACTCTCCCAAGTCTGGCTTCATAGAATGAAGCTTGTTCGCAACCACACCGTCCCAATCATGTTGCCAAGTTGAAAAGATAAATTGGTTGATACAGTGTTTAAAATCAGTATAAGGTATACCAATCCTGGCATGAGGCAAATCCAAAGCAGACTTGGCAGCAGAATCTGCCTTTTCATTACCTAATACCAACATGGCTGGGTACCCAACAAAAGATCACATCTTTATTGGCAATGGATAAAAAGACACACTTTCGTATCACCATGCCAATTAAGGGATGGTCCAGCTTCATATTTCGTAAAGCTTGGAGACACGAAAGTGAGTCGGTAAAAATAATAAATTTGGATGCATTCGAATCCTTTATTTCGTCTAAGGCTTTAATGACTTCCCAAAGCTCAGTACTAAAGATCGATGCCGAGTCGGGCAGTCTCATGGAAAGTATTGTGTCTGATGGAAAAACTGTAGCACAAGCCAAACAATTTCCATCCCGTGATCCGTCTGTATACACAGGAATGTAATCACGGTACTTGTCTTGAATTTCCATGAACAATTGCTTGTACACAACAGCATCTGTACGATCTTTCTGCATTTGGCCTTGCATCAAACAACTTCATATATTTGTTGTCAAACACCGCATTATGTGTAGGATGTGTTGGTAATGATTTTATCTTGGTTGCGTACTGCAGAGAAAGCTTTGCACATCTAACTGCCAAACAAGGTTCGTGTGCATCAACGTACAAGCTCTCTACAGGAGATGTTCTAAACGCACCAAGACAAAGCCTAATTCCCTGATTGTGTATAGGATCTAGCATCTGCAAGTAAGACTTGCGTGCCGACCCATACACAATGCATCCATAGTCAAGTTTTGATATAATTAAAGAATATACAGACCGAGCATAACCTTGCGGTCTGCTCCCCATTCTGTATCACCAAAAACTTTTAAAATATTGAGAGCTTTCAAGCCCATCTTTTTAATATATTTAAGATTAAGATGGGGCACAAAAAAATAGTTTCCTGTCAAATATAACCCCCAGAAATTTAGTCTCCTCCACAACTGGAATTGGATTTTTGCCCAGAAACAACTGTGGATCCAAGTGGAGACTTCTTTTCTGGCAGATATATGCATACAAACCGTTTTTGCCTTTGAGAATCTAAAACCATTCTTAGTTGCCCATTGCTGAAGTTCAGTGATACTCATATTGGACGATCTATAGCAAATCTGAAAATCATCGACATATAACGAGCAATCCACACCAGGTGTTAAACACTGGGTGATGCTGTTAATCTTCACAGAAAATAAGAGTTACAGACAGGATACTACCTTGAGGCACACCCATCTCCTGTGGGTGAATGTCAGACAAAGTCGAACCCACCCTAACTTTAAAAGATCTATCTCTTAAAAATTGAGATATAAAAACAAGAAGTCGACCTCTAAGGCCCATGTCATGGAGGTCGTTTAAAATCCCATACTTCCACGTGATATCGTAAGCTTTCTCCAAATAAAAAAACCTTGTGCTGATTATGGATGAAAGCCTCCCTACAAAACGTTTCAAATCTAACAAGATGATCAACCGTGCTACGTCTAGATCCGAACTGAGCAATTTGTGAGATTCAAGATGCCAGACAAGTCGACGATTGATCATTCGTTCCATGGTTTTACAGATGCAACTTGTCAAAGCAATAGGGCGATAACTATTAGGATTAGTTTGATCCTTACCAGGCTTGGGAATAGGAATAATAATTGCTTTCCTCCAATCAGAAGGAAAGTCTCCAGAAATCCAGATGTCATTAAAAATATTCAAAAGAACCATCAAAGTTGATTCAGGTAAATGTTTCAACAACTCATAACGAATTTCATCTGGTCCTACTGAAGTATCATGGGCTCTACGAAGAGCATCCTGCAATTCCTCCATAGAGATATGCCTGCTGTATATTTCAGCATTTTCAGACGAAAAATTAATGGACTGCTTTTCAGCTTTAGTTCTGAGAGATGTAAAACCATCTGTACTGAAAGCATAAGATGAATTATGAAACAAATTGTCTATGTCACGGTAAGACGTGATATGCGTATCATTGACAGACAAATGATGAACTGTATTACTGGATTCTTTACCTTTGATTTTACGGATCCGATTCTTGACAGATTTTACCGATGTTTGAGAATTCAACTTGGAGACAAAAATTCTCCAAGATGATTTCTTACTCTGTATAATCTCTCTGTGAGCCTTAGTCCTAGCAATACGAAATGCATCCAGGTTGTCTCTTGTAGGTTCACATTTGAACCGCTCAAGCAACCTGTTTCGCTCCTTGAATGCATCTTTGCATGTATCATTAAACCATGCCGAAGTCTTCGGAATTGTTTCATCTGCAATGTTCTTCAAGATGGAAGTGAACAAAGACATGGGATCATCAGCATCAGTAATGGCAAATTGTTGCAAACGAGTGCTGCACAGATGCTGAAACTGACCCCAATTTGCCTTCGCCAACTTCCACCTTTGAAACCTTTCAAGTGATGGTGGTCCATTATTCTTCAAAATAATGGGAAAGTGGTCACTACCACAAAGGTCTGAACCAACTTTCCAGGAGAAATCAAGAAAAAGTGAAGGACTACAAAGGGTTAAATCTAAAGAAGTAAAAGAACCACATGCAGAATGAAAATATGTATGACTTTTATCATTAAATAAAAGCAAGTCATTTTTGAGAATTAAGTCTTCCAATTGGTTACCTCTAATATTGACATCCTCGCATCCCCACAAAGTGTGGTGACCATGAAAATCTCCCATAACAATGAAGGGAGTAGGGAGCTGGTCAAGAAGACCTTGAAAATCCCTAGGATTAAAATTAAAATGATTACAATGTGGCAAGTAAACTGAACACAGAGTAACAGTTTTATGAGCCGTGACCATTACAACCACAGCTTGTAAAGTGGTATTTAATGTCACTATACTCCGAGGAATGTTTTCATTAACAATAATGGAAACATCCCCAGATGCTCTATTGTCAGTTTTATGAAACTTATGATAGAGGTTAAAACCTCTCATGGTAATATGATCAGTGGCCTTCAGGAAAGTTTCTTGAAGACACACTGTAAGAGAATTATGTTTTTGAATTAAAAGACTTAATTCATCAAAATTGGGCCTAAGCCCACGGCAGTTCCACTGAATGACTGAATTAGTCATCGGGGGGGGGGGGGGGGG
>JAECMU010071722.1:0-17677 GCA_016106625.1 Dracogyra subfuscus
GGTCGAGGTGTCTGAACTTTTGCAGGGGTGGGGGGGTCGAGGTGTCTCGCGAAGCCCGACACTGCGAGCGCCGCAGGTACGAAGCTCGTGGCTGGGGGTCTAATGGGCCCCGAAAAGTTTGACAAATTGACCCCTTCTAGGGCTATTCTGCATACAGAAATGTAAGAAATCGGGATATGAATTTTATTTCGTCTTGAGCAGCATGGGGTTTCGACACCCAAAACCCTCACCCTGCGCACGCGCCTGCCATAGTATGGTCAGCAGGTGTTTCTCTATTGTCTAACACTACAGCTCACATGACATAATGACACCTAACAGTCACTGCTTACACAATGTGTGTTGAGATGCGATTAAATCTGAACGACACATCCGCTACCCGTGATGAAGACCGTATCTGTGCACAATGCAAAGACGAATGGAACTTAGGAAAAATACTGGTCGATTCCATCTCTGTTTAGTGCCTCGTCTGTGAAAGGACAAGCACCCACGAGTAAATCCTTTACTGGACAATACATCCTCTTGACCGCCACTCCCAGACTAGTTTACTAAATCAAAACTAGCACATGACAGAAGGAATTAATAAATGTTTAACGACACCCCAACACGAAACATACGTCGGCTGTTGGGTGTCAAACTATGGTAAAGGCAGAACATTAAATGATGATTCACAACAAGATAAAACATTCAACAATTAAATAAAAACACAGTATAAAAAACTGTGCAAAAATACAAATATCATAGACAGATCAAATTACAATAGCACATGGCAGAGCTAACTGTGAATAAAGAAACGTTCCTTTTCGCACGGATACTTCTTCAGGGATGAGGTGAGAAAATATCGTGGGTGGAACAAGTTGGTGGGCAGAGATAAAATATATTCTATTTTCTACATGAGTAGATCGTTAGAAGCAGCAAGGTTGGCGTGAGCCTCTCAGTTGCACCTGCCACATTGTATCAAGCCCTGATAGATCCGTAAATACAGGTTCATTAAACAAGGGCTCCGGTGTTCATCGCTGTTATTATACAAGCCTTTGTTCATCTCACGAAAACAGACATGCCACCATCAGACAGGTGTAAACAATGTGTGCCAACAAAGACAAATGCTGATCATCAATAGGCTATTTTAAGTGCTGCCATTCTGAGCATTTTGTTTTAGAAATAAATACAAGACTGCCAAAACTAAAACGAATTATGACATGATTATGTGTGCTTTTTAAGAAATTACTCTGAACAACTTATTTTCTTCAACCGTACAGAATATACTATCTGTATTATACTTTAAAACGTATTTGCGTGTTTATATCAACTGTGAGTTTCAACACGGAAGGAAGGAAGGAAATGTTTTATTTAATTTAGCACTCCATGGTAAAATGGCGTCGGACATATGGTTAAGGACCACATAGATATTGAGACAGGAAACACACTATCGCCAATTTATGGCCTATTCTTTTTCGATTAAGAGATGTTTTATATGCACCATCCCACAGACAGGGTGCACTGGCTGGAACGAGAAATAGCCCAATGGGCCCACCGACGGGGATCGATCCCAGGCCGACTGCGCATCGAGCGAGCGCTTTACTACCAGGCTACGTCCCGCCCCGTTCCAACACGGTGTCCTGAGTTAACATATCGGCTGAGTGTTTGGGACAGATGTTAAAGGGACCATCATGAGTTTTCAACACCAGCAAGACTTCCGTTTGGTTTTCAATCCCCAACAACATGAACACGTATTCTGGTTTTCTCCTAAGTTTTTAAAACACTGTCTTACCTTAACATATTTTAAATATAAAGCCCTATACGTATGAATACACTGAAAGACATTATACATTCGTATGTACGAAATTATTTTAGATGAAAAAATCGACGAGATACTACAAAATATTACGATGTCCAAAACTGCATTGGCTATAAAGATATTCAAAACAGAAAATGTAAGTAAATGTTAATAATGTAAAACTATTTTATTTTTTGCCTAACACCATTTAAAATGGCTATAAACTCAGGGAAAGTCCATTTAAAGGGACATTCCTGAGTTTGCTGCAATATTTTATGATTTTATCGACTAATTAAATATTTCTACGATTAAACTTACATATTAAATATTTGTTCTTGTTTAGAATATTAGTGGCTGTATATTAAACGTGTTTCTCATCATTCAAATATTTGTACTAGGTTAATTTTCATTTTATTTCCTAAGAAATATTTTTGGGCTTCTTACAAATATTAAGACAACCAGAAACACATTAAATATACAGACACTGCTATTCTAAACAAGAAAACATATTTAATATGTTAGTTTAATCGTAGAAATATTAATAATGCGGAAACACCTTATAATGCGGCAAAGTCAGGAATGTCCCTTTAATATGTAATGCTTTGTGGACAGCTATGCAGTATGCATCCACCCTGCCACTCTGAGTTGCTAGGAGTATTAGCATATCTACCAAAATTACTAATAACTGTTTTTTTTTATCATAATGTTTATAGGACCCCAGTGGCTCTGTCTCTCTCTGTCTCTCTCTCTCTCTCTCACACACACCAGCGATAATGCCAGATTTTGGTGAACGGTGAGCATTTTGGACTCCCTCACATCAAACCTTTCTCCTTCAGCCTGTGGAATGACACAAGAAGAATTAGTTCGACTTGCGTACTGGAGAGTAATTCTTGCATTGTTTTCTACCACAGCCAAACAGAGAGGCAAAGTCCAACCTCGTGGTAGACATTGAGCCCAACAGAACAGCTACAATAACACGTTTCTTTGCTAACTGCACGTTAATCAAACATAGACCGCTACAGCCAGCTAAAAATAGGCAAAGAAAATATCTGGCTATTTTACTTACGCCACCTTACCGTACTAGCATCTGTTAGCAATGCGCGCACATAGGACAACCTACTCACTCTGCCTTCAGATATATTGGTAACACATTGACTGGTATTCGGCCAGAGATCACAGATAACATAAAAAAGTGTAGCTTTCTATCAAATACAAAATACTGTTTGAATATTCTAATTTAGAATATATATTTAATAAGATAAAACTGTATCGCTTATCAAATCTGACTGCACGGAAACAGCACACGTCTGATGCGCGTTCAGTCTGGGATCGATCCCTGTCAGTGGGCCCATTGGGCTATTTCTCGTTCCAGAAAGTGTACCAGGACTGGTGTATCAAACGCCGTGGTATGTGCTATCCTGTTTGTGTGATGGTACATATAAAAGATCCCTTGCTACTAATAGAAAAAGGTAGCGGGATGTCCCTCTAAGACTATGTTAAAATTACCAAGCGTTTGATGTCCAAAAGCAGATGATTTATAAATCATTGTGCTATAGTGGTGTCCTTAAACAAAACAAATGATAACTTCTTATGAGTAAAAAGGACGGATCGTCCTTGGAGTGGCAGTCCTCATAACAAGATATCCTTGTGCAGATATACGTTGTTTTTTGCGTTGAGGTGTCGTTAAACATTCACACAATTATATGTCTGTCGTCATGTTTTTTTAAAAAGACAAAGTAATACGAAACAGCGCTCTGCTTAAAATGGAGGATAAAACTCAAGATTAACAACTATGGCCAAATGGTAGTGTTTGTTTTGTTCAACAACACGACTAGAATACATTGATTTATTAATCATCAGCATTTTGACGTCAAACGTTTACATATAGTCTTAGAGAGGAAACCCACTACATTTTTCCATTACTAGGAAGGGATCTTTTATATGCACCATCCGACACTTACCACAGCTTTTCATATACCAGTCGTGATGCACTGACTGGAACGAGATTTAGCACAATGGGCTACACCAGCACCAAGTGGCATGCAAAGATCAGAAAATTAATGTACATGCTCTATTCTAACCGTGTTAAGTAAAACATTTCTTTCCTTCTTATTCGAACCGATTTAATAATAAAAGTGTGTCTGCTAGCTTGACATTTAGACGATCTGAGAGCAAGCTTGAAGCTTGAAACCGATAGCTGATGGTATGTATCAAATATGTGTACACTCGCTGGCAATTGATGAAAAACAGCCTGAAATTATATCAAGTCAATGACTTGCTAAAATGTAACATTGACGGTTAAAAATCTGAAGATATGCCAGGCGCGTTTTATTTTAAAGAAGGACCTTTCACAGTTTGAACACTTCCAGTGTACACTAACCGCGCCACATTTTGGAGTAATCATCTGTCGCCGAAGAAAAGCGATATATATATGGTAACATATATGTGGTAGAATGCTTTAAGTTCCACATAGAATTAATTTTAAATGTTATTATATAATTATTATTTGACACCCAATAGCCAGTGTGTATTTTTGTGCTGGTGTGTCATTAAACATTCATTCATTAGGGCGTCAACCACCTACCTTTAATTTTGTTAAAGTTTTTTTCCCCCGAAAGCATGGCTCGGAGCCCGTGTAACCTTCGCTCACTACTGTACAGTCCCCCTGATAAACATTTTGCACACGTTCCTGCACGGCAAATGAATAATGGAAACGTGGAGACAGAAATCGTGTATATTGTTTGAGAAGTGGGTTAAGAGAGACAGACAGACTGAGAATGTGTAAATAGGTGTGTGCAAATTGTGTTAGTTTAGTTCGAAGAACTATTGCTATGAAAATGAAATAATAAGACATACAATTATGAATTTAATCACAAATCCAAAGTGAAGATACGAGTGCAAACAGATACAAGCGAGCAGACGAACACGCGACGTGCAGACAAGTCTTGGACCGGGAGGCATTTTCTTACATAAATGATTGGCAATGGTTCGGGGCATAAAAGGAAAAGTGGTATCGCGCACGCTCTGGCGCTGTGTTGCACGGCTTAGTAGATGTATACTTATGAAAGCTTTCCGAAATGTCAACGGTATATTACAGTCTTACCTCGTGGCATTTGTCGGTGCAATCTAAACAAAACGTCTTTTCCAGTTCGTATTGGCCGGCATGAAACATCCACATCACACAACATTCTTTGCAGGCATACGTACAAGATAGAGTTTCAAGGAAGGAAAGGATTATCGGTTTAACGACACCTCAATACATTTTAATACTATGGTAATTTCCCACACTTACTCGAGAGGCAGAAATCCCACTACCGCCACATAAGCTACTGCCGAAACAGAAATATATCTTTTATATTTACTTTATTCCTTATAGACAGAGCAGAACATATAAATTGTTGGGAAACCAGAAAGAAAGAAATGTTTTATTTAACAACGCACTCAACACATTGTATTTATGGTTATATGACCACAGAGATATTGAGAGAGGAAACCCGCAGATTAGCAGCATGGGATCTCTTATATGCACAATCCCACAGACAGGTTAGTACATACCACGGCCTCTGATATACCAGTCGTGGTGCACTGGCGAGAAATAGCCCAATAGGCGCACCGATAGAGATCGATCTCACACCGACAGCGCATCGAACGAGCGCTGTACCACTGGGCTACGTCTCGCCCCTGGGAAAACAGAGTCAGTCGGGAATCTTTTTACTTTTTCTTTCCGGTGCTCACCTTTTGCGAACACCTGGTATCATCACCGTTTGATGAGAGGGTGCATATTAACAGGACTCTTTAAAGTTCCAATTGGTCTTATTCAGAATAGTTTTCTAAATAAATGGAAGTCCTCCTAGTAAGGAAGGATGTAAAGTTTTAAATGTGCCGTTTCTCACAATTGTGAAAGTCAGACCACTCAGTATCACAACTTTCTAACGCCTTGTGCAGTGATATGATTTTGTCGTTAAGATCCAGAGTTTATCAAATGGAGGAAGGAAATGGTTTATTTAAAGGGACATTCCTGAGTTTGCTTTCTTGTTTAGAATATTAGTGGCTCTATATTAAACGTGTTTCTGATCGTTCGAATATTTGTACTAAGTTAATTTTCATTTTATTTCCTAAAACATATTTTTTCGTACGTACGAAATTATATGAAGACGAAATCCAGTTTGGGCTTCTTGTAGATATTAAGACGACCAGAAACACATTAAATATACAGACACTGATATTCTAAACAAGAAAATATATGCAAGTTCAATCGTAGAAATATTTTAATAGTCGGAAATATCTTACAATGCAGCAAACTCGGGAATGTCCCTTTAACGACGCAGTCAACACAGTTCATTTACGGCGTATGGTTAAAGACCACACATATATTGAGGGAGGAAACCCGCTGTCGCCACTTCATGGGCTACTCTGTTCGATTGGCAGCAAGGGATCTTTTATAAATACTATCTCATATACAGGATATCACATACCACGGCCTTTGATGTACCAGTCGTGGTGCACTGGCTTGACCGAGAAATAGCCCAATGGGCCCACTGACGGGGATCGATCCCAAACCGACCGCACATCAAGCGTGCGCTTTACCACTGGGCTACGTCTGCAATAATTATTACTTTAATTTTTAGTAGGGCACATATAATATCGCGGTCAGTTTAGTGTCTCAAGTGAAGCTTGTCTCTCCCTAGAATGGGGCGAGACACAGCCCAGTTGTACAGTTCTCTCTCGATGCGCGGTCGGTATGAGATCGATGTGAGATCGATCCCCGTCGGTGGCCCCATTTCTCGTTCCAGCCAGTGCACCACGACTGGTATATCAAAGGCCGTGATATGTATTAACCTGTCTGTGGGATGGTGCACATAAAGGTCCATTGCTGCTAATCGAAGTGGCGACAACGGGTTTCCTCACTCAATATATGGTTGGTCCTTAACCATCTGTCTGACGCAATATAACCGTAAATAAATATGTGTTGAGTGCGTCATTAAATAAAACATTTCTTTCTTTCTCTCCCTAGAAATATTTTGCTTTCGCCTATGAATCAAATATGAACATGTCCGTGACATAACAAAATCCGGAAACCTATCATGACCTTGAGAGGTTGAGGCTTCCTGTGAGCTTTTCTTCAAACAAGGCAAGGAACAGTTTTCGGGTAGCACTAGAACCCGTGGGGAAAACTAGAGGATTTTCACGACAGATTTGCACTAACTATGATTGAAAGTTAACACCGGAACAACAGACACCAATGGCTGGTCATTAAATATACACCATCTACATTCTGGTCAGGGATATCCATCCCACAGGAAATCATGATAACATCTGGCAGTTGGGACGCCGGCAGGTGCAACCTTACAGCTTCTCCTGATACAATCTCTGACATTTCAGCTTTCCATGATAGGTAAGAAAGCCATAGGAAAACCACGCAATCAGCCACGTGTTGGCATAGAGAATAACAGAAAAGAATGCGATTCAGCAGTTTGCATGATACTGGACTAAAATTAACCTTGATATAAAAATATCTTGTCGAATTCATCAAGTGGTGTTTTTTGTATTGTTGTATACAATAAAGCTTACAATTCACATCAATTCCGATATTATCTATCAATAGAGAACAGGTGCCAGACCTGCCAGAAACAATATGCGACTATCACATAGTAAACATTTCAAACGGACAACATCAGTAAATAACGATTTTACAAAACGGTGAGCATGGTTAATCTTATTAATCTCAGTTAATGTTTATGTTTGTTTTGGATCGAATCAAGGTTGAAACACTGTCCTTGGGAACACCTCGGTTATCTGCCCAGGACGAGTTAACAGTTGTTACCGAGAAAGAAATTAGTATAGAGTATATTTAAATTGATATTTGGTTGAAATGCATGAATGAATGAATGTATGAATGTTTAACAACACCCGAGCACGAAAAATATATCGGCTATTGGGTATCAAAGTATGGTAAATGCAAGCAAATAAAGTGATGAACATCATCAAGTTAAAAATTCAACAGGTAAATAAAAACACAATGTAACGGACTGGTAAAAATACAAATACCATAGATCAATAAATTTAAAATTTACAATAAAAGTCAGTATCATAGCCATGGACTATTCTTTTCCGTATAACAAGGTATACATTATTAACCACAGAATAGCACATACAACGGCCTTTGTTGCACCAGATGCGGAGACTGGTAGGAACGAAAAATAACATGTTAGACTTACCGATTGGGATCAATCCTAGATCGTGTTAGTACTTTGAAAGAAAGAAATGTTTTATTTAACGACGCACTCAACACATTTTAATTACGGTTATATGGCATCAGACATATGGTTAAGGACTACACAGATTTTGAGAGCAAACCCGCTGTCGCCACTTCATGGGCTACTCTTTCCGATTGGCAGCACAAACCATGGCCTTTGTTGAACCAGTTATGGATCACTAAGCCTTGCGGAGCACTCACTCAGGGTTTGGAGTCGGTATCTGGATAAAAATTCCCATGCTTCGACTGGGATCTGAACCCAGTACCTACCAGCCTGTAAACCGATGACCTAACCACTATGCCAGCGAGGCCAGTGTTAGTACTTTGAATGCGGATTGGCGGCGGGTCATAGCCCAGTGGTAAAGCGCTCGCTCGATGCGCGGTCTATCTGAGATCGACCCCCTTCTGTTGGCCCATGGGCTATTTCTCGTTCCAGCCAGTGCACCACGACTCCTATATCAAAGGCCGTAGTATGTACTACCCTGTCTGTGGAATGATGCATATAAGAGATACCTTGCTAATAGAAAAGAGTAGCCCATGAAGTGGCGACAGCAGGTTTCCTCTCTATATCTGTGTGGTCCTTAACCATATGTCTGACGCCATATAACCGTAAATAAAATGTGCTAAGTGCGTCGTTAAATAAACAATTTATTTCTTTGAATGCGGATTCCACAGAAAAATGAGAGACAAACCACGGTATTTGTGTGGTTCTGGTTACAGCGGAACATAACTCGTTAAAGGTGATCGATCAATCGTATAACTGATCGTAACTCAACCGAGCGCCCTACCACTGGGTTTCTTCCGCTTAGTTATTCACATGTAGGATCTTAGTGTGATGTTTAACCATTTTAACACCACGGGCTCTGCTGAAGCAGTTAACGCAAGCAGATCAAACATATATATAACCATTTGCATGCAACAGATCTAGCTGAACCAAAAGCATTGGTTGTGTGGCAGTATTGCACGTGAGATATCCATAGCTCATTTTAAACAAGGTGTTAAAAGAGGTTGTACTTGCATATTTTCGCAGTTATTAAACAAAATAACTAAAATTATTCACCTGTTAAGAGGCGGCATTTTTAGTCTCCAAATCATCCAATATAGTTTCAGCTGACCTGTATTAAGCAACCAACTGTCTTAAATGGCCACCTTTGATATCACTTTTGTAGTTTATGGTTATATGGCGGAGACATGGTTAAGGACCACAGATATTGAGGAAGGAAACCCGCTGTCACCATTTCATGGGCTACTCTTTCCGATTATGAGCAAGGGATCTTTTATATGCACCATCCCATAGACAGGATAGCACATACAACGATATTTGATATACCAGTCGTGGTGCCCTGGTTGGATCGAGAAATAGCCCAATAAATGATTGTTTCAATTTCTAAAAAAAATATCATGGGATGAATGAATGAATGTTTAACGACACCTCAGCACGAGATATACATCGGTTATTGGGTGTCAAACTAAGGTGAAGAAAAATCATGGAAGGAAGGTATTATTTTACAACACACATACCACATTATAATTACGGGTTTTATGGCGTCGGTCTTAGTTAAGGACCACAAGAAATGAGAAGAAACCCGCTGCCGCCACGCAACGGGCTACTCTTTCTTTTTAGCATCAAGAAATCTTTTATATGCAACATCCCACGCAGAAGACAGTACACACCACGGCCTTTGTTGCCTCAGTTATGGACCACTGGTTGGAATGACTCGTAGCCTAATGGGCCCACCGACGGCGATCGAATGAACGAATGAATGAATGTTTAATGACACCCGAGCACGAAAAATACAATTGGGTGTTAAACTATGGTAATGCGAAAACATTAACCGACGGCAATCAATTCTTGTCCGATCGTGAATCAGGTGAACGCTTTACCACTGGGCTACGCTCTCCAACTGCACAAAAAAAAAAAAAATAAAAAAAATAAAAAAAAAAATAAAAAATCTAAACGATTTATTATGATGCTCTTACCGGACGTAGGACTCGCTTAACCTCTTTGACGACTGCCTCGGGGTTGTCAACGGCGCACAGAACCAACGTGCACACGACGGCGTCGAAACTATCATCAGCAAATTGTGACATCTTTTCAGCTTTGCCACAAATATAATCCGTTAGTGTTATCTTCATATTTTTGAACTGTTTGAGGTTTTCCTCTAGGAACTTTTTCGCTTCCGGGTCGGGGTCGATGCACGTGACTTGGGTACCTTCCGGGTAGTACCGGAAGTTCATGCCACCCCCAGAGCCTATTTCAAGAATCTTCAAGTCTCTGTTTAAGTCTTCTCTGAGTTTAGGCATTGAAGAGAATAGCTTCTCTTTCGTAGAATGCATATGTTCATCCACCCATTTCCATATTTTGTTGGCATACTGTGGAGTGAACCTATTCCTTATGTATAGAGCAAATATCACCACAATTACCAGAACAACTAAAAACATTTTCGTCGCATTGATCGCCATATTGAAATTCTATTAACGATTTGTATCACAAACTCCGACAGTTGTTATTAAACCAAATGTTAAATGTAAATCTTTGAACAACAAATCTCAGGAACAATTATTCAGCAGATTAAAGCTCACACGCAATATAAAAACCCACGTTAACAACAGGTTAAATGAATGTACAATCATAAACACAATTTCGTTTTATACAAACAGGTTGCGGTGACGTTGACGTGCTTGAGTAACACAGCTCAAACTGTTGTAGACTAAGTGTCTTCTGGCGGCCTGTTTAGCTCTATTCACACCTGAAAAAAAGTCCATATTATTTGTCAGCACCAAAGCTCTATTGCCTCATTTGATGTGCATACATGCTCCGGTGTGTAATAAATCACTCTTAACTCCGGTTATTCCTGAAGAACTCTGGGCGGATGCCGTGAACGTTTCGTCACTTCTTAAGTTTTCTTTTAACATTTAACAGCCGTTATTTATTACTTCATTGTCTATCTTGCATGCATACATAATATATATTATGTTGAATTGTTTTGTTCATCTGAATATTGTATTCCAAACTGGTAAATACTTTTGTAAGTAAAAACCTTTATATATATATATATCGAATGCCCCCCAACACCAACAACCCCCTACAAAAATAACCGATTACACTTAATATGGAATTGATTGACAATAATTGTATTATATATGCCACATTTTAGGCCCATAGTACACTATTGTTCACATAGCAACAAATTCAAAACGTTTAGTAGAAAAAATTACATATATGTTATTTGTAATTAGAAGTTCCTGTAGGTTGGATCACTTGTACCCAATATTTTTTTGTATAGTATAATAGTGTGTACTCTCGATCGCTTGCTCGCACAAAGAAAAATAATTGCAAACAGTGTATTTAAAAGGTTTTTATACATACTATCTTACCTTAGGCCCTTCAAGATAGCAGTAGCCATCACAAAACGCCGAGTTCGGAATGAGTGTTTCGCAAGCCAAGGTAAGCGCAGTGTTGGTGCAAGTCTCGTTATCACTGGCAAACCACCCTTTGCCTATTGTAATACTATACCTGTGGGCAACTCAGAATACGTCCCATCTAAAACAGCTGTCTGCCGTTTGCAAAACCTTCGGCATTTCCAGAAACGGGCCAGCTTACCGTAAAGCACTTAACAAATACCACATTACGTCAGCAAACGTGATGTCACTAGAACACTGGAAATAAATATGAAGTGCAAGAGGGGCACTGAGTGACGAGTGCTTTGTTTATATTCATTTTACACTGTTCGACACGTATTTTAGGATATCGTGAAAGAGAGGCATGGACTGGTTTATTTATATTCATTAAGTTATGAAAGTGTTAAATACATAATCACACAGTTCGACACATGTTCCAGGACATCATGAAATAATCATGCAATAATAATACGTTGTGGGTGCCAAGTGTTACCGGTATACACATTGGCGGATCAAAATGAGGGGCTGAGGGCGTTAGAGGTTAACGGCACCCCCACCTTTGAAATACCACTTCAAGGAATTTGTATGTGTTAAATTCATCATCCACACACTACATACAGATCTTGCTCCTTTTATGAACTCGGCTCATTTGCCTTTTTAAAACTTTATTACCTCCCCTTTACAAAATCCTGGATCCGCCCCTAATATAAATATAATTATTATAAATAATACGCATTACAGTACACCCTATAAATGAAATTTATAATATGGAGGTTGTCTATGTATTTTTTAGGTTTAAAAAAATGAACTTATGTCATGCTAGGTTTTTTTTCTTCTGTAAACTACATGTACTTGAGAGTTCCTTGTTTGAAATATAATTATATGCACATCCTTATGCCCATTCAGAAGTCGTCTTAACGACTGTTAAAACGGTGTTGGCGCCTATACAATACAATCTAATCTTTATTGCAACACTTGTATGTATGAATGAATGACAGTTTAACGACACCCCAACACGAAAAATACATCGGCTATTGGGTGTCAAACTATGGTAAAGGCAACATTTGTATGTGTACATTGGTTAAGGGGAACATTTTCCATTAACAAACAAATATATGAACTAGGTATAGTAACAACAAACAACCAGCAGCTATTTAATACACGTATCTGCAACCATATGCCATACAGACATAAATACATATGGATGCAGATATTACTATATTACCAGAAGGCGCTAAAAAGAGCCAGTCATCATACAAACGAAGTTGGAACCATATATCACATGAAGATCAGCTTTCCTCCGAACAGTGAGCCATGGCTACATGTCCTCACGACACTGTTTGTCTGAGTACTCTGACTGGAAGGTAGCTAGACGTCAGCCCATTATTGAATATTATTATGAAAACATTTATGCCCCTGCGTTAATCTATGTTATAAATTTATTATTTATTTGTCTTACCTACTATATTGCACATACTGTTAACTATGTGCTCATGTATCACTTGTATGTGATCTGAGTGTAAATAAAGATCTGTTCTGTTCTGTTCTTCCATACGGGATAACAACCGTCCAATTTGTCCATCTAGCTCTCTTACAGTTAGAATGAATGAATGAATGAATGTTTAACGACACCCCAGCATAAAAACTACATCGGCTATTGGGTGACAAACCATGACAATTCAAAACATTACATGATGAACCACATCTTACAGTTAAGAGTACTCGGGCTAGACACTATGATAACTTGAGATATGGTAATGAATGAATGTTTAACGACACCCCAGCACAAAAAAATAATCGGCTATTGGGTGTCAAACTATGGTAATGAATTTACATAATTGTTAGGGCTTCTCTTACACACTTACAAAAGGTTATTATTGTTTTTTGGTGATCAGATTAACACAGTCAATTTATAATACAAAATACAAGCCCATAATAAAGACGAAAATGTCCCTTTAATTTTATAAGTTGCCATCGTAAAATACTAAATACACTAATATCCTAAATACACTAGTATGCATACTGATATCAATTCTCCACTAAAAATATCAAGTAACATATTCTATTCATCAATCAGGTTAAAGAATATTCATCCGTAATAAATATTATATTTTATATCATTCTAAACATAGTAATACCGAAGGGAAAAGAAAATGAAAAAGTTGCTCCCACCCCCACCCCGAGAAAAATGCGATGACATGGGCTTACAATTATATTTCAAGAAAGGAACTCAAATATTTTACTTAAACATATTTCTCAAATGATTTATAAGAGAAAATACCTATATTTAACACACACACACACACACACACACACACACACACACACACACACACACACACTGAAACAAGTTTATAAATGTAACGATATAGTTTCTTTTAATAAACAGATTAAAATGAATTACATATCATAATTTGACCACAAAGTAATATTAATGTCCCTTAAGTTGTTATGGAGTAAGTTCCATAGTCCAAGAATGCACGATGGTTTGTGCTGCTTCAACCTATTTTCGAAAGTACGACGTATAAAATGTTTAACGATTTAAAAGTTATGACAAAGACAAGAGTAGATTTTCTGGCTAAGAAATGATGGAGAATGGGGTGGGGAAAAGCATCTTTACTCCGATGTTTACGCTCCTGCATTGTGCTCTGAATTCTGCCGTGCATCCAGAGAAGGAATGTGTTTGTGAAGTCACCTCTTCATAATCAGCAAACACCATGAAAAGGATAGAAATATATTTATAATGAATACATTTAAATAACGGCCATTTTGGTGTCAATTTAGACAGGAAACTCGTGGCTCCACAAAGCTACTCCTACCGAATAAGAGCAATGTTCATTGCAACAGACAGAACAATACATACCACGAGAGAGAGAGAGAGAGAGAGAGAGAGAGAGAGAGAGAGAGAGAGAGAGAGAGAGAGAGAGAGAGTGAGCGAGTACAAACGAAGATGACCAATTTGCAGTTTTGGCTTTTGCCAACCACTGAACATGAACACACTAGAGTACCTATATGCTAAATCGATTTAGATGACTAAGTTGTTTTTGCAAAACGTTCTACATGGAACATAATTTGGTTCAGTTCGTTCACCTAAGAACATAAGAAGGCGAGATAAGTGACTGATCCATGGCATTTCGTGTTTTATTCTCCACCCATGTGTTTCCAATCTTGCAGTAATAATAGAAGAGAGATCTCGTTATCTGGTCCGCGCGAAGACGCTGTAACATCCCAACGGCCACGCTGTATACTATATCTGGAAAGACGATTTTGGGCTGAAAACCAAACTAATTCCCTCGCCGCCATGATAAAGGATCCATTTTATTTCAATAATTATGTCAGAAAAACCGCTCCACAACCCCACCTACGTCCACGTTAATACAAAAGAGAATACTACAATCAGGTTCAACAAACTAGATAGATGTTTAACGACACCCCAGCACGAACAAACCAACACTTTTTCATATTTCCAAAATTTAAGGGACATAACTGTCACATACTATATGTGTATGATTTTATGTGGTAAGTGTTATCTTGTCTGATGGTGTACATAAAAGTGTTAAATGTTTTATTTAACGACGCACTCAACACATTTTGTTTACGTTTATATGGTGTTAGACATAATATGATTAAGGACCATACATATATTGAGAGATAAACCCGCTGTTATCACTTCATGAGCTACTCGTTTCGATTAGCAGCAAGGGATTTTTTATATGCACAATAGTATATACCACGGCCTTTGTTACACCAGTTGTGGGGCACTGGCTGGAACGGCAAATAGCCTAATTGTTCCACCGATGGAGATCGATCCTAGACAGACCGCGCATGAAGCGAACGCTTACCACTAGGATATGCCCCCCCCCCCCCTAAAAGATCCCTTGCTACTAATGGAAATATGTAGGGGATTTTCTCTCGAATACTCTTATGTCAAAACTACTAAATGTTTGATATCCAATAGTCGATGATTAATAAATCAATGTGCTCTAGTTTTATCTTTAAACAAAACAAATGTTTAACTTTTTTAACTGTTGCTCCATGAACAGTTAGGGTTTCTTGTATGTTTACACATGCGAGTTCTGCCAAATAAGATGGCGAACACTTAGAGACACTTATGTACAAAATGACGCCACTAGAGCACATTGATTTTTGTTTTATCATCGGCTATTGGACGTCAAACATATGGTCATTCTGACACTGTTTTTGTTTTTTACGAGGAAACCCGCTGTCGCCACTTAGGCTACTCTTTTAAGATAAGCAGCAAGGGAATGAATGACTGTTTAACGACACCCCAGCACGTCAAACTATGGTAAATGCAACAACCATGTGATGATCAACATCAATATAAAAATTCAACAATTAAATTAAAACACAGTGTAAAGGACTGTAAAAATACAAATATCAGAGATAAATAAAATTAAAATTTATAATAAAACATTTTAAAACTAAGCAAGGATGGAATCGAAACGATGCCATCACATTTCTCTGACCAAAAATATATTTCCGAGTAGCAGCAAGGGATCTTTTATTTGCGCTTCCCATAGGCAGATAGCATAAACCATAACCTTTGTTGAAACAGTCATGGTTCACAGCTACCCACTGAGCCTTGCGGAGCACTCACTCAGGGTTTGGAGTCGGTATCTGGATTACAAATCCCATGCCTCGACTGGGATCCAAAGCCAGTACCGACCAGCCTGTAGTCCGATGACTTCACCACTGCGCCACCGAGGCCGGTAATCAAGAGCATGTCACATACACACACTGAAGTTTTGGATGATTTCACAGAGGAACAGTGGTAATCTTAAACAAAAATATAATAAACATTCACATGACTGGCGTTACTACCATTTATCTTTTCATTTATTTCACTTCTATCTGGTAATACAACACTCTTTTGGTTTTCATCTTTTGGTTCATATAATTACATAACCATTACATGAACCATACAGTCATAGTTTCTTTAACCTAGATATTACATGCATAAGTATTGCGTATACGAGTCATATTGAAGTCCCCCACCCCACGCACAGACAAGTCTTCGTGGCGCAGTGGTTAAGCCATCGGACCATAGGCTGGTAGGTACAGGGTTCGCAGCCCGTTACCGGCTCCAACCCAGAGTGAGTTCTTAAAGGCTCAATGGGTAGGTGTAAGGCCACTACACCATCAAGTAACCCAGATAGCTAACGTGTGCCCATGACATCGTGTTTGAACCTTAATTGGATATTAGCACGAAAATAAGGTAAAATGAATGATTACCCACAGCAACCTAAGTATGGAGAGAAACGTACGTGTAGAAAGTGCTTCTTTGAACGAGGACGAGAGGTTTGTAAATCGGGATGCTGCTGATGAACCTGAAGTTGACAGTGTCTGAAAATATACTGCTCGAGAGGAAATCTCATCAAGGTGATCGTAAAAACTATTCTCGTCTTTGCATACGTTTGTATTGCCATGGTATTTTGTTAACATTAGGGAAAATACTCCATGGAAACTTTCCGTATTGTGCCTGCCTCCACACCTTGTCTGAGTCCAATTCAAGGCATGCATATTCGCCAGAGCTTCACAGTCTATACCAACATAAACGTACTGGAGGGATTGTACATTTGCTGGGGTGTTCTGGTTTTGTAGTATGTTATGTGACACTCATGTTGCCTTTACCACAGATGTCACTTGTTTCATGTTATATCGTACCGTCACACGTATTCGATCGACATTTGTAATTGCATAGTGCGAGAATGTGCGAGCACTGACGTCACAAGAACGAAAACGAACACGGACGTCACTGCTTTTGTTCCGAGAGAAAAATGCTGCTTGGTAAATTATTAAATACTTACCATTTTTTATTTATATTTTATTCATATATTTCTCTTAAACGATCGAAAACACGTGACTCTAGGATACTGCTATTTTGGTGTGATAATATATGATACTCTCCACTGACATCTACAATGCATCGGGCCCTGCTTAGTCTGTAATTCTGTTTCTTCTGTGCACCATTTTCAAGGAAATAGCCTCAGAAGGGTCATTTGTAATGTAAATGCCTCGTCACCTATAAAAAGGAATTGTTTCTATTTAACGACACACTCAAAACATTTTATTAACGGCTATATGGCATTGGACATATGGTTAAGGACTACACAGATACTGAGAGAAAAACTCCGATGTCGTCACCTCCTTTCGATTAGCAGCAAGGGATCTTCTATATGCACCAACCCACAGTCAGGATAGTACATGCCACGACCTTTGTTTCA
>JAECMU010071725.1:0-12769 GCA_016106625.1 Dracogyra subfuscus
ATATTGTGTTATATTTATGTTTATTATTTTATATTATTTATTATATATTATTTTTTATTTTATTTATTGGTTTATCTCTTTAATTTTGGTTTTGGTAGAGGGAATTGTTTGTAATAAATATTTAACATCCAATACGTAGCATAAATATGACCAGTCGTATTTTAGACATAATTGCACGTGTAGTTAAACGGTCTCTGACATTTTCGTTTGTTTTAACAACATTTTCACCTTTCTTATGAAAGCACCTACCACAAATTCTCCGGCTTTTATGGGATATCAAGAGGAGTACAGATATTAGTCTTGAGTGATTAAGGACACTTCAGCCTAGGCGTCGTAAACATGAAAGCGATCGCACTCTAGACCATAATGTTGTGAAACTAAACTGGAGACAATATTACCAAATCTTCCGTTGGGAAAAATAGACCTCCTTGTCTTTCAGTAATCAGCAGATTGGGACATATCTCACCGTGACAGACGATAGCCCGTCCCATTCGCAAATGAAGTCGTCCTAATGATGATAAAAGGGAAATTGATAGGTACGGATTTGTCCTACTCTAAATGATCCCATGCGCCAATGCAAACCAAAATGAATTGATCTTCGAGACAGAGTTTCTTGCCGGTGAAGAATATGCCTCGCTCGGGACTCTAATTGCGAAGACAAAATATGAAACTGTCTGCACTAATAACGCAGAAATATTGTATTTGTTGCAACGATCACCAACAGCACACATTATTCTTTCCTAATGTGAAACGCATTTTGTTATGGATTCGTTGGGCCGGGCAAACACGCGTCGTTGTCACAAGCTCAGAGCAGAAATTAGATTTTTTTGCTAGACTTGTCCGATAATGAGTTAAACCAGACATATTGTGATACATTGTTACATGTTTAGGAATAATAACATGTGCAATTAGTGAGAATAAATTAAGAGATTTTCTAAGCTCATGTCATTTTAGTTTGTTTTAATATAATGATAGAAATGCATTTATTTCGATCAAACTCGAAATGGTATGCATTATATTATTATATTGAGTATTTTAATGTAATTAATTAATATTTGGTTTAAAAAACGACAGAAAAAAAGAATATTGATATGTCTCTATTAATTCAAATATTATTCAGTATGTCAGTTTTTAAATATATGAATATGTTGTGTTTTTACATTTGGTTTCTTATTTTTTCACAAAGATATATTTCGTTCGAAATGGAATATTAAATATAAATACTGTGTTTATGTAATAATGCGAATAAAATATTACTAAATAGAAACAATTATTTACGTTTTTGATTGTAAAATAGTAGTAAAAACATACATAATGTAGTAAATAAAATATTAATATGTCTGACATTAACGTAAATTATGGCTAATAAACTGTATATTAATATATTCCTTTGACTGACCTTTTACAATTATACATTTCATTTATTAGTGCAGTTAATTTATATAAATTTGATATTTTCACTCATCGGTTACTACGACTTTTTTAATAATGTAATTTTAAAATCTTTGAATTAAACAAATTTTACATTTTAATAAAACGCAACAGTTCTATTGATAGATCTGCACATCATATGATCAGAAACACGTTTGCCTACAATAATTAACTTATTTTTATTTATGTGTATATAATGTTATGTGTTATTTTATCATTTTAAAATAGTTTTGTCTTTCTCTTTTTGTCTTTCTTTTTTTTTTTTTTTACTTTTATGAAAATTTATGCTACATTTCATCTCATTCTAGTTAATTTATTTCATTTAATTAAAATATTTTAAAACAAATTTACCTTTTCATTGACTTAGCGGTGATCATCTACATATGTATATAACAAATTCGCACCTTTTGAACAAAAACATATCAGCTGAAGATTGGTACCCACATAATTATATCGGATTAGATGTTATACTCGGACCTGAAGATGACCTAGCAGTTCCAAAAGAAACCGAATGACCTACATGTCACTTTTTCAGCTTATCTTTTCATCAAACAACATACCCAGTGTGTTATTCTAAGTAAATAAAAATGTCGACGCTGACTGCACTGACTCTGTTCTCCTAGAGATATTTCTTTCCAATATAATATACTACTTATGCTGTCATTTGATACCTTAATATATAAGCAAACAGCGGGAACGCTTGACATCGGTCCATTTTTTTATGATTGATTCGTTATTAATAAACCGCAGTGAAACCTTCCCTGGCGAGTTTCTACAAAATAAAATATAAACTGAACTGATCGTAAATAACACAAACGAATGTCTCGCAATAACTCTGCATGCGGTTTTCAAACACTAATTTATATTTTTTATGCATCGTTGTTTTTAAATAGAATTCTGGTTAAAGATATTTTGACATGTGTGCCACCTATAGGGAAACGGTCAAAGTTGACAGTTTCTATTAACACCTATCACTTGACAAGAAACAAATCGAAGATAAATATTTAACAAAAAGCAGAACTTTTTTTCTTATCAAGATAATGAAAGTGTTCTTTTTCAAAGTCAACAAGATCTTTTTCCAACGCTTTTGGTTTCAAAACAACGTAGATTAAATGTATCCAATCGGTTTTGTTGTGAACGTCGCTGTTTGTTTGCTTTTTCTTTCAAATGATTAGATTTGTATGTAGGTTTCTCTTTACGTACAAACGTGAAATAATTAATCTTTGGTAAACTGGGGTATTCTCGAACAGTATTGAGTATCGGTGACTGAATACAAACATGGCAGTTTCTACAGAAAACAAACAGATTCAAGAAAAATAAATAAGGACGTATGTACTTTTTTACCTATTCACCTAGGATTTTTTTCTATAGCCTCAAACACTATAAAATTTTTAATTTGTTTAGCATATACAAATAGTTACGAAACTTAATTTTTAGCATATTTTGCATTAGCGCTAACATGTTATCATTAAACTTATTTTTATATATTATATTAAATTACAAGTCATGTAAGGTAATTTTAGTATTGTTGGTTACAATTAACAATATTTTCTCTTATTGTCTAAAATAAGCGTGGGAATATACAATTAACGTAATTACTGCTAATAATGTTAGGAAACTTTAAAATATTTTGTGACATCTGTATAACATGATATTTATTATTTTAAATAATCTGTATTATACCACACTAAGACAGTCATGTAATATTTCGCTTTAGGTTTACCAATGTTAAAAAATAAATAATAATTTCAATTATTATGATTATGATTATTATTATTATTATTATTATTATTATTATTATTATTATTATTACCGCTAACAACAGTTCACCAAATGAAATTTAATAATAGTATTTTCTGTTATGTTTTATAATAAGTTAAAAACAACTTTTGTACAAGCAATATATTTGGTATTGCCGTCAAATATCACCAAAGTATTTTACCATATTTTCAATTATCGCTTATAATAGTTATGGTATTTTATTACATTGCATATGTTCTTATATTATTAAATATTATAGTATGGTACATACCTATGCAGAGTATGTATGCAAATATTGTTTGTGTACTGTATTAAATAGACGGTCATTACAATTAATGTCTACAATGTACTGAAATGTACTTATGCATGTATTCTATCATATATATTATTCCTAAGAGTTAAATGTTGTGCGTCGTATAAAGTAAAAAAACAAAACAATGTCCATTATATTATTGATTCAGATCCAAAAGCACATATGAAATTATTAAACTTTCTAAAAGATATATTTCATTGTGTACTTAAAATGTTAGTGATAATAAAATATATTTTGTACAAATTTGCTCACAGTGGTCTGTTATTACAGGTTTAACATTTTATTAAAAGACAATTTGGAAACAAAGTCTTTTTAAAATATTTGTTGTAAAATCAACACTTTCTTATGTATGCTTAACAATCTTTTATTTTGTTTAAATAATCTTTTATATGCAGTTGCTAAAAAGGTAAGATGTCTTTAGTGATAACTAATAAATATAATGTACATACCAGCAAAACGTTTTTTACAAAATGACTCGTGCATAAACATATAAAAACTGTGATATTGTAATGTTATATTTTAAACAATATATTTTATATATAAAATATATTGTTTATAATTGCCGTCACATATCAGTCAGACCACAAAATTCAAACGGTTTCCTTTCGTCCTTTTCGTCACTGATCATAGTTCCTGCTTTACATATATTGTTTTGTTTTTCGTAGAAAGTTAATTTAAGTGACTACAAATATCAGAACGACCAAAAACACAATGGGTTTGCTAAATTAAATTTTAAGCAAAAAGTTATAAGAAATGTGTATATTTAACTATACAAATGTTGTAATAACCAAATGAGTTTACACTGCTTAGTAACTCTGGTTATATCTAATACTATTTTTGTTCATTCACATTGTAAATAATATAATTATCGTCGAAACAATAGCTATATATAGACGAGGGTATAATAACCTGTAGAACGTATTTCTAAAACAATGTTATCGGGAGGAGATGAAAATAATAAATACATTTTAATGTGCAATAAAAATCACTACACAAAAAAGTAATTTAGTACCGATGTTTTCCTCACAATTTAAAACAAAAATCATATTAAAAATTTATGTTCATTTTTACGAGCGTTCTTGGCGTTTATATTTATTTAATACTTTTGAAATTATTTTACTCTGAACTTCTACAATATGGTAGCCTGACACCCGTGGCTATTGTTTTTGTTAGCAATTTATTCACCTTTGTTTTACAAAAATTCGATTTAAATATTTTGAATATTAAATATTGTGTACATTTCTTGTGTTGATGTGTTTTCGGCCAATTTTATTGCATTTTTCAGCAATTTTATTGATCATCATCAATTGAGAAATTGTTAGGAATTAAACTAGTGTTGTATCGTAACTGTTGCCTATAATATTTTACAATCAATGTACTATGTTTTCGAAACATTGTTTTCAAATTAGAGCCATAGATCTTTGGGAGTATGGTGAGAGCTAACCCAAAAATTAAGAGAAAACTGGCATACTATTGGCTATAACAATTGCAATAAACATATTATTTTAACAACCATGCAAACAATATATAAAGCCTCATGTGTGCGCATCAAAATGATTTTTAGGAGATCTTTGATACTTGGATACCATAAAACACGCAGTGTGAAAAGCAAAGCCAAGAAATGTCCTTTTTCTACGGGTGTGTAGAATATCATACCTGCATTTTATTATAAAACATGACGGGCTGATACTCCGATAACAAACAAAAATGACGGGTTAGTCAATTAAAAGTAACATTATACTATTAACAGATGTATGAGAAAATCATCTACATGACGCTAAACAAAGTGGCTCTTTCATTTTCATTATAATACTTTTTTTAATCTTACAATGGTAACTACGTATGTGTGTGTGTGTGTGTGTGTGTGTGTGTGTGTGTGTGTGTGTGAGAGAGAGAGAGAGAGAGAGAGAGAGAGAGAGAGAGAGAGAGAGAGAGAGACAGACAGACAGACAGACAGACGGGGTAGAGAGGCGGGAGAGGGCAGACAAGATACATACATACATTTTACAGAGGTGGGGAGAAAGATTTTTATATGAACTTTAGGTGGTGTTTTTGCTGTATATAAACATGTGTAACTCATTGCAATAAATTAGTTTCTGGTTAGGAACAGGTTGGACATAAAGTTCATAAATCATACAACAGTGTTGACCAGTAACTACATACTGGAATAAACCTTCACTGGTGCACGTGTAACAAATGTTTCTACTATACAGTAAATAACGCCAGTGTTGGCAACATATTGTCATGAAATTACTGTCACAGTGGCTAATGTACTGCCTGCCAAAATCTGGAGTCGGCCAAGTCATTGAGTTCAGCGAATCGTAAACAAATTCGCTCAAAACAGTAAAACATTTTATTTATACCCTTTTGTTTACACGATAAAAAAATTGGCTCAAGTAATAAGCTTTAAAATCCGCCAACTTTAAAATGACCTTTAGTAACTTTATTTAAATTAAAATTAAATAAAATCAGATTTTACAAATATTTATGTTATGTATTATTATTAATGTAGCGCGTCATTTTAATAGAGCCTATCGCATTTGTTCATAAAACAACAAAATGATTAAGTGATATGTTTCATTATTTATTTGTAAGTTAAAATGGCATAATCTGGAACAGTACATTAATCTAAATTGATAGTAGAACTAACCAAATGCAAGTTGTAATATTTAAGTATCAAGTAAAAACAAAACTGCACGACGGAAAAGAAGAACATGGTTATATAAAAATATAATTTGGTTTAAGTAAACAAGCACATAATAGTAAGACACACGTGCATACAGACACAAACAACTAAACTATATAGTGTAGATGTTTTCAGATACTTAATGTACTAGTATTTACTATCTAGAATATGAATACAAATATCTGGCAAATTAACATCACTAACTTGCTTTAAAGTAACGTAGTTGTGAAATAATAATTAATTTGTGTACTGTGGCCTTTAAAAAGATTTTTAAAAACCAAACAATTACGTAGATGTCTTCATTTATATTATAAACTGCCAGGAGATCTTGAAAAATGGATATTAATTCATCTTATTATAAATGGTTTAGTAAGTTAATAAACATAAACAAAATGTTATAAACCAAACTAAAATGAAACATTTAAATCTAATTCAATAAATAAAATAAATAAATAAATGCGTTTTCAGTGTCTTCAATCTTGTGAATTCTTCTGAGAAAGCGACAATATTTGTTGACACCAAAACATAGTGATATACCTCTTAACCGTTAAGTTAGACACCCTTTTTACAACCAAAATAACAAAGAAAGACTACTCAGAAAAAGAATAACTTAAGGGATTCCAATTAAAAATCGTCAACAATGCACAGTTTGTCATCTGAGAAGCTTGTTTATTTTATTTTTTTAAAGAAGCACAAATACACCCAATAAATACACAAAAAACTGTGTGGGATGCGGTTTTTTTCAATAGCTGGTAAAATAATAATGCTGCCTACCTCGAGTTCAGCTCAGTCATAACCCGTTCCACATAGAGCTAAAGAGGTCTTCTGGTGTAAAAAAAAAGACACTTTTTTGTCATCTAGAACTTTCCGAAAAGTCGTGGGTTTTTTGCTGGCCAGTTCAAAAATGGCTGCAAATCCTTGTGGTTACTGAAAGAACGGAAACAACTATGAGTTGAGCTTTCAGATACATGTGAAGTATAACAACAGTGTCAGAGCTTTTAGATTTACGTCTGCTACAGTTGTTGAGACAGTAGCAGCCGACATTGACACTTATGATGGTATCGCAGCCACAAGAGTTAACACTGTCAGCTTGGACAGCTACGATTGCGAGGCGCGGCCATAGTTTGATAAATTGGACACTTTTTTTTTTGCCTTGCAAGCTCTTTCATTTCAGAAACGAAAGACGGTAGATGAAATTATAACTGGAAATATATTTTTTGTCTCTCATATGTTTTGGGGTTATTGTTGTGGCAATTATAGTTTCAGTGGAATATCAAAAAAAGAAGTAAAATATCCGGATTGTATGACCATCAACCCTCGACGAGTTGACATGGGGACAAAATGTTCACAAATTTGCATGGCCGACCCCGGTCCTTCCATCTAATCGCCGTGATATCGACGTATAGGATTTCAAATATTTACACTTGTCAACGAAAACTGATTGCCTCTGTTCCCACTGTCGGCAAGGGTAAACACCATTTGGGGCCTGCCTTGATACTGAGTACAAACATGCGCAGTTGCATCCGATAGTTTGCTTCCGGTCAGACGGTAACCTATTTTACTCAGGTCAAATAATAACTGAATTTGAATATTACATAGTGTGTAAATTTCTTGGTGTGTTTTCGGCCAGTTTGTGGGTGGGTTTTTGTTGTTGTTGTTTTTTTTTTGTTTTTTTTGTTGTTGTTGGGTTGTTGTTGTTGTTTGCACTTTTCACCTGTATTTAATTATCATCATAAATGTAAAATTAATTGTAAAACTAATTTTGTATCGTATGTGATGTTTATAATACATGCATTTAAAAAGCAATGTACTATTTTCGACCCATTGTTTTCAAATTAAAGTCATAGATTATTGGGAGTTTGTCGAGACAACCCAAAAATGGTGAGAAAACTAACATACTTTGGTTACAACAATTCAAATAAACATATAATTTTAACAACTATGTAAACAAGATATAAAGCCGTGTGTATGTGCATCAAAATAATAAATAATAAAGAACAGTTTTAGGAGATCTTTGATACTTGGACAACGTAACACGCACAGTGTAAAAAGCAACAAAAAGAATTATTATTTTTTAAAGTGTGTAGAATATCATTCACCTGCATTTTATTATAAAATATGACGGGCTGATACTTCGATAACAAACGAAAATGAAGGGTTAGTCAATAAAGGTAACATTATACTATTAACAGATGTATGAGAAAAATAATCTACAATACGCTGAGAGAGAGAGAGAGAGAGAGAGAGAGAGAGAGAGAGAGAGAGAGAGAGAGAGAGAGAGAGAGAGAGNNNNGGACGGGGAGAGAGAGAAAGAGAGAGAGGGAGGAAAGGGTAGGGAGGGGAGAGAGAGAGTTATATATAGAGAGAGAGAGAGTGTGTGTGTGTGTGTGTGTAAAATAAATACATAGAGGTAGTATAGAGGGGCGGGAGGGGAGTGCAGACAACATGCATACAGACATGAGATGACAGATAGAGGTGGTTAGACGGATTTTATATGAAATTTAGATTGTATTTTTGTTGTATATAAACACTGGTAACTCATTGGAACAAATGTTTTTCTCGTTTTAAATAAATAATGCATATCACAATTAAATTAATCTGGTCTAAAATATTCTAAAACAAAGACAATGATAATGTTATATTTATGACAAAAATCCATAACAAAATAATAACAAAATGCAGGTGTGTTTCAGTACACTAGAGAAATAAGATACAACGTGAAGTTGTGGATGGCAAAGCATTTTATTACATAAATGTATGCCATTAAACCTATTTACGTTTTCTACTATCCATGTTTTCGTTTTTGATATGTAGTCATCTTGATAATAGTTTTATTTGTAATATACTAGTCTGTACATTTGTAATTTTGACTGACTTAAAAAAAAATAATTATGTTTTAGAGGCTCCTAGATAGTTTTTAGTAACGAGATAACGTCATCGAATTAGGCCATACCAGAGTTGCTGCTCACCCCACCCAGACTGTAGCCTGGATGATGCATATGTAGAGTTTTAATCTGGGATCCAGACAAACTATTCACAAGAACCATGTCGAGTTAACAACATTTGAGAATAATTTAGTTGAGTATGCGGTTGCATAATGGGTTAAAGGAAATCTGAATATTACTGGCCTTCCTACAGAGGAAGCAATCTAAATGTGCGATTGTAGCCAACATGATCCCGTCAAATAGTGCATTACCCTCTGTTTCTTTTTCTTTGTAAATTGCTCACTGCAAATTAGAAGAAAACAAAAGCGTAAAAAAGTGCAGACAATATGACGCCAAAGCGAAACACTAAACGGAAAGTATTCTTTATTGCCCGCCTGAAGATTGACAGGTTCCGAGTTTTAGACCCGTCCACGTCGCATTCGGCGCTTGCCGTGCGCTGCGTTCACTACGGGTTGATTCAATAAAGATTCGGCGTCGGATCCTGTCGGCATACCTGTACTGCCACGAACACCGTTGTACATATGACCTCATTAATTCATTAGCTCTTCGAGTAGAGGTTTATTTGGAACCCATTGAGTACGAGTGCAGATCGAAGTCTTGGCTGTATTGTTTTTACCGTGGGTCGACGCGTCAATAACGTCAGCCATTATTCTTCCATCTGGAATGTTTTAAGTGCTGTCACGCGAGTTCGACTCCGCAAAAAGACAAATCGGACGATTCCATACGACAGCGAGAGATTTGCTTAGCTCCAGATGGAACATTAAACGCGGCTTCTAAACGAAATGGTTTTTAGGCTGACCTTTTCTGGGGTTTTTCTTCTTTTTCGTCGTCTTCCACTCCACCCTATAATTTCCCCCATCTTAACTGTTTGAGTGCGTTGACACGCATATTACATCAAATACAATTATTTATCACACACGTTTAATAGTTGTTATTGGTCCAACTTTTCTTGTTGATGACTTTTAACATTTGGACTGATGTCTCTTTTAGAGGTCTGGAAATGTATGCATCTTTCAAATATATATATATATATATATATATATATATATATATATATATATATGTACAAGTACTAGTATTTGAACCATTATATATAGTGAAATCATAGAATGAGTTTCAGTCGCATCAGTCTCAGTGTCAGTTTTAATGTCAAAACAATAATAATGCATAAATGTTGAATAGATTTAAAATGATGTAACCAGTGAAAGTTAAATTATAGTTTTGATGGGGTGTCTAGTAGCTTATTGTAGTAAAACGTACAGAACCAATTTTAAATGAAGTAACTTGTTCCAAATGTTAAACCTGCAGTATCATGTCACGTCCTCATAAAAGAATTGTAATGGCAATCTTGAATATATGTTAAAAGAAATGATGCACCGCAGTGATATTGCCAATGCTGAATAGTTATTAAAAGACAAGCATATTCTATTCTGCAAGCGGAAAGGTGCATATAAATAATATCTTGCTTGTTAACAATATGAACAGATACTTGGCGATGGCACCTCTCTCTCTCTCTCTCTCTCTCTCTCTCTCTCTCTCTCTCTCTCTCTCTCTCTCTCTCTCTCTCTCTCTCTCGCTGTGTGTGTGTATCTCGCTCTCTCTTTAACTTCTCTTTCTCTATCCGTGTGTGCGTGCGTGCATGTGGGTGCGTGTGTTTGTTTGTCCAGTATGGACAGTCCCTATGCAAAAGTGTATCAAGTAAAACTTGTATAAACCTTAGTTGATTAAAAAATATAGATAAATAAATGATTTCCTTCTTCATACCAAAACTGAAAATCTTAATTATTTTTCGTAATAACCATGTAATATATTGACATGAATTTCTTTCATTCCAATTTCAAGCTGAAGATATTGCTTTGCTTTTGTTGATGATTTCAGGAACCAAGCACCTTTCGTTGTTGGTGGTCACGTCTACGGCGCCGTGTATTCAGTGCATGATTGATGTTGAGAATTAAATGGATAGTGGATAATCGTATCGTCTGCCCATCTCTTCAGCTGAGTATTCCGAGGCAACCCGCTCGACCGAGAGAAATGGGAAAACGCACAAATTCTGATGCTGTTTGTCTTCTGTTAGTGCGGAGTCCGCGCCTTTTAATATCTCTCATTCTAGTTCGGTCTCGTGCCGTACATGATCGGAGCGACTCCAATAAATCTTGTCATTGCCCTGTGTAATAGGAAAAGCCGATTTGTGTAAATAAAGCTGATTGAAATAAAACCGAGCATTGTGTTTCTCCTTTTTAATCAGCATGTATAACATCTCGGGATGGTGTACCGTCTAAGAGACCAGTCTGAAATATGAAGGAATGCTTTCAGCCGGCATGTTGCCGTTTGGCGTGAGGGTCGTAATGCTAAAAGTTTTACAGCAATACATCTTTCATCTGGAAGCCAATAACAGCAATTTCTTCTGAGTGAAAAGATGATCCCGGGGCAGTAGTCTGACTTATAGACCCTTTCAGATATTACATTATTGCCCTTGTTTTCCTTATAACTGCTGCAAATGAAATTTTTTACTTAAATGAACTCATCTATTTTATTGCAGTGAATACTGTCCGCGACAATCTTAGGTGGTACTCTTGACCTTTAGTGTCGGTTCTCTTGTGAAAATTATAGTTCCTTCGCAGTGTCTTTTAATTTAGTTAATGTTTTATACAATAATCCTATGCACGAATAAAAAACCCCACCTAATTGTTATCTGAAATGCTCAACATTATTTTTATTTAGATATAGTGTTCTAGGTTTCAGCTTTACATAGATAATTTCAGTTTTTAAGATATATAAAGGTTATTACCAGAATGTTTTTCGGTATTGTCAATATCATATATTAGGAATAAAAATTGTATTATGCTCGCCAGAAGCTCGCATAACACATTATTTTTATTCCTAATATATATTGACGATACCGATATACATGATGGTAATAATTTATTTATCATATAAACTCAAGCTTAATACAACGTGTTTTCGTAAACTGTATACGCAACTTTAAATCCAGTCCACCATTACTAGATATTCAAATGACGTAAGAATATGTGGCGCGGTGTAATTTTGAATGGAAATGACTCGAATGACGTCATTTTGGATGTTCTTACATCAAAATAAAGTTATGCTCAACGTTTTTTGTTTTCTGAACGCTTGACAGATTTCAGTGTCAAATTGCCATTGAAATGTTTTTATTTATTTATACATGTCACCCATGTACGTTTGCTTAAATGTCAAATTTGCAAAGTTATCAAATTTGCAAAGTATGTGATCCGAAAAATATCACATACTTTGTTTGCACAGATATTATATGATATATAAATATTTATCATATAATATCTTACATTTTCAGTGCAATCAAAGTATGTGATATTTTTTGTAAATTATATGTAAATTAGTCGAGGTCTCGGCACTAGGTTTATTGACATTTAAGCAAACGTACTTGGGTGACACTCCATGATTGACCTATACACTCATATTCATCAAATAAAAACATTTCAATGCAATTTGACACTGAAAGCTGCCCAGCGTTCAGAAAACTAAAAACGTTAGGCATAACTATTTTGATGTAAGGACATCCAACATGACGTCATTCGAGTTTGACGTCATTTCCATTCAAAAATACACCGCGCCACATATTCTTACCTCATTTGA
>JAECMU010071751.1:18735-30541 GCA_016106625.1 Dracogyra subfuscus
CCAATACAATTTAAGTAAAGTTTGATTTCAGTTATCAAAAAACGTCTCTAATAGTCAAAATGATGTCTTAGTGTTTAAAAACTAGGGTATGTCCCTTTAAAATGCTTATTTCAGCAGTATGAAAAACTTACTTATCGGACGTGATGATGTAAAGTGTCTGTTTTTAATCAAAGTACAGTATTTTAGTTCAAAAATAATAAAGTTATTAACTTGAATACTTTTTCCACTCCCAATAGAAAATTATTTGTATACATCAAATGATCAACACATATTGGTTGTGCAGTCAAGATATGTGCATAGCATATGCCTAAACAGTTCATCAGTCAACATCCATTTGAGAACGTCCAGCGTTTTCACAGTTCACCCCCATGCATGTACTGCACCCTGCACTACACACCAGTCCCACTTTTCTGCAACTGCACATTTTGATTTTGCACCCTTTCTTACAAGTGCATCTGATAACCCTCATCAGCGAATCTGGAGCTAGTGGCTTATCAGTTTTCAGTGGCTTCAAAACACCACTAACAACTTCCAATCCCCAATCTGTTGGGATCTACACCCTCCTCCTTCCCTTTCCATTCCTTGAATCTGTAAGTATACACGTAAGCTGTGGTATCTTTCCGCATCCGGGCCCGTGCTTATAAAACTTTTAGAGTCCAGACTCAATCTCTAATGACGTCACACACATACAATTTGTATGGCGTTGTCATGACGTTATCGTCTCAGACTCTATTAGAGTCTCGAGTCTAGATTCTAAAAGTTTTATAAGCACTAGGCCTGATGTTGGTGGTAACTCTTTGGGGTCAACAAAACTGGAGCTTTTCGCAACCTTTTCTGTAAACTTGCTAACCCGTAAGCTGTCCAGCCCTTCTCTCGTGTCATCTTTGTACAGGCACTGTAGGGTGGACTCTCCAGCCTCTACAATCTCATCCTTCGTCACTGTTGAACACAAAGGCAGCATTTCTGAACTCTACACTTTTATTATAAACTTTGAGAACACTACCCTTGCAAAATCCAAACACCGTCGATGTGGTGGTCACATCCTAGAATTGCATGGAGAAACAGGATGTTACAGCAGATGCCTTCTCCTAACTTGCGTTTCGCCTCGTGTATTATTCCATACAGTATTCTGCTTCGCGTTGTGTTTCAGCCTCGGTGAGAAATATATGCTGAACGAGTCCATCTGCACATGGTAGCACATCAGTACCAGCAAATCGGTGTCATCTCCAACTAAGACCGTTGTTTTCATTGCTGCGTACCTCACAGCATTTTGCACAATGAGGACATCGGCATCACTCGATGCATGCAGGACTTTAATGCCAGCAGCTTGAAGTTTCTCCCTCAGCAGATGAATCAATCTTTGTTTGTTCTTCTTGTTTGCAAGAAAACTGGCTTTCTTCCCACGCGGAGTCACTGTCTCACTGCATTAAACTTCGGTTCCGATATGTCCACCTGTACGTCGTTGATGTGTATTGTCCTTAATACTAGGTCCACCTTCATAACCATCGAACACACCTGTTGCTTGCCCGTACTTTGACTCTACAAACTCCACGTACAATGCACAAATCTGACCATAGCTATGCCCTCTTGGCCATGGAAGACACTGCAATAGTCACCATCCATCTATCACATACTTGAGATGACCATCAGGTAGCTTGTTGTCTGGATAAACCTTAATTGTCATGGCGTCTGCTAAAGATGGCTTATCAGCTTTTCGTAACAGGTGTGATGACTCTAACAAAGTCGGAGGATATGTGCATAGCTCATAGCGACTGTGACCAATCTCTGAAACAACAACTGTGGATCGATCTTGACCAGCTCTCCTTCAACTTTCAATGCCGCTTTGTCATCCATCGTAACAACTTGGTCTTTCTTTCTAAATATGAAGTCTGACACGGAACGTCCTTTCATCTTCTCAATCACCTTCTCTCCAACTGCCTTTGCATCATCTGCATTGCTTTCATTGGCAACAACTCCACTTGAAATGCTTTTCAACTCGGAATCCCCACCTACAAATGGGTTTCTCTTGAGCAAATATTCTGTCATGAACTTGCAATCGTTCATGTCTCTCTTCTGAGTTGCACTGTGGCTCTTTTTATGCTGTTCACTCGTCACGTACATGTTCCCAGGTAACTTCTGCATTGCCTTGTTACTCTCTGAACAGGCAGGGCGGGACAACAGCCAGAGTGTTCTCTGAGTGTCGGTCATCCCCCTTCATCTCGTGAACCCACCAACTGTCTTAAGGCTTCTCATTAGCATCTGTTCTATCACCAAGTCCGTGGACAATCCTGCCCAAAAACGGCCACTTCTTCAGATAACGTGATAGCCGTTCAAGAAGAAGTTGTGGATGTCTGGATTACTGGTCTCCAAAGCCTGCATGTTCATCAGGTACACGTAGGCTGATTTTGTATACAAATTGTGACCCGCGGACGCAAAGTAGGGCAGCATATCCAATACTGCTTGCAGATGGACTACTCCTCAATAGCAAATAATTTCGTAAGTACGAAAATATAAGTTTAGGAAATAAAATAAAATTTAACCTTTTACAAATATTAGAACGATTAGAAACACGTTTAATATACAGCCACTAATATTTTATGCAGAAAAATGTATCTGATATGTAATTACAGTCGTTAAAAGTCGCTGTTAGTCGATAACATCTTAAAACGTGCAAAAAACTAAGGAATGTCCCTTTAAAGGGACATTCCTAAGTTTGTTGCAATATTTTAAGATGTTATCGACTAATAAACTATTTGTACGATTAAACTTACACATTAAATATATTTTCTGGTTTAGAATATTAGTGGCTCTATATTAAACGTGTTTCTGATCGTTCTGATATTTGTACTAGGTTAATTTTAATTTTATTTCCTCAAATATATTTTTTCGTACGTATGAAATTATGTGAAGACAAAATCCAGTATGGGCTTCTTACAAATATTAAGGCAACCAGAAACACATTGAATATACAAACATTGATATTTTAAACAAGAAAATATATTTAATATGTAAGCTTAATCGTAGAACTATTTTATTAGTCGGAAATATCATACAATGCAACAAACTAAGGCATGTCCCTTTAACCTGTCTGTTGGACGATGCATATAATAGATCCCGTGTTGCGCATAGAATGGCGGCACCGAGTTTCCTCTCTGTGTTTTTTATTCATTTGTCCGACGCGGTATGATCGTAATTGAAATAAACGTAAAATGTCGTATGTCACTATTACTATTTTGTCCATTTTAAAGGGACATTCCTTAGTTTGCTGCAATATTTTTAGATGTTATCGACTAATAAAATATTTCTACGATTAAACTTACACATTAAATATATTTTCTTGTTTAGAATATTAGTGGCTCTATATTAAACGTGTTTCTGATCCTTCTAATATTTTGAACGGTTTGGTAACTACAAAACAAAACAAACAGATATAGTAGTAGTAGTAGTACTAGTAATAGTACGGTATGTTAAGTTTCATTTTATTTCCTAACAAATATTTTTTGGTACGTACGAAATTATTTGAAGACGAAATCCAGTTTGGGCTTCTTACAAATATAAAGACGACCACAAAGACATTGAACATACAGACACTGATATTCTAAAGAAGAAAATATATTTAAAATGTAAGTTCAATCGTAGAAATATTTTACTAGTCGCAAACATCTTACAATGCAGCAAACTCAGGAATGTCCCTTTAATGGACTTTTTCGTAGACAATACCATTGAAACAATTGAATGGTATCATTGTAATATACTGTTTATTACCATTTATCCTATAACTTACCCATGATATCCATGTCATAAACTTATGTGATAATTTACTTTATTAACCCGCGGATTAATAATGGTATGCAAATTTGGAAGGTGTCTAGGTTATGTGATGCGGTAAATGAGTCCTTTTCTTACACGCCAACAAGACTCGTGTACCTGAGCGTAACGTTTTCAAAGATTTGTTTAAAATGCGTGACGTCAAACTAATCTGCGCTATTCGTGATGACGTCATATTATCGATGGCGGTGACTTTAGTACTGTGATTTACTAAAAAAGTATTAGAATGTTATTTTAGAAGTGTTATAGGATAAATAGAATTCGCTACTCGTGTTTTTTTAATATGTAATATCAACCTCGTCTAGTTAATCGGTATTTGTCTCGGCAGAGGCTCGACAAATACCGATAAATACCGATTAACATAGACTCGGTTGATATTTCCCATATTAAATTATACTCGTGACGAATCCTCTGTATATTGGACGGTTTATAGCTATAGCTTCCAATGTATGAAAGCAGAATTTCCGTGCCAAAGTTCAAGTAGCACCGTGAAAAATTGACGGAATATAAGCTTCTTATTTTGAACGGTTTGGTCACTACCAAATTACAAAACAAAACAAACAGATATAGTACAGTATGTTTATTTCGATAAGGATTTGTTTGAAACCTATTTTAGTATATATAATACACAAAATGATTGTGCACAAGTTATTCAACTTATGAGGCGCTCTCCTAATTAAAAACATTATAACATTATATAGGTGACTACTATTATTACAAATATTTGACATAAAGTAAATACATAAAAGCATAAAGAAAGACAAATTAACACTGCAGATAAGATGGCGCGGCTTTGACGTAAGATGGTCGTTAAAGGGACATTCTTGAGTTTTCTGCACGTTTTAAGATGGCAGGCAGCATAGCCCAGTGGTACAGTGCCCGTCTGATGCGCGGTCGGTCTAGGATCGATCCCCATCGCCGATATAACCGTAATATAATGTGTTGAGTTCGTCGTTAAACAAAACAAAACAAAAAAGGTTTTAAGATGTTATCGACTAACAGATTTTTTGGCGACTATAATTACATATCAGATATATTTTTCTGCATAAAATATTAGTGGCTATATATTAAACGTGTTTCTAATCGTTATAATATTTGTAAAAGGTTAAATTTTATTTGATTTCCTAAAAAATATTATTTTTCGTACGTAATAAATTATTTGAAGACAAAATCCAGTTTCGGCTTGTTACAAATACTGAGATGACCAGAAACACATTGAATATACAGACACTGATATTCTAAACAAGAAAATGTATTTAATATGAAAGTTTAATCGTAGAAATATGTTATTAGTCGGAAACATCTTACAATGGAGCAAACTTAGGAATGTCCCTTTAAGGGTATCTGGTACTCTTATACAAACAGAAAAACGCATCATAATTAGAGAAAAAAATGTTTGAGGAAGATTTTAATATTTTGGACATAAATAATCTGTTGTTATTTTCTTAGTACAAAACGTAATTTTAGAAAGTGGATTGACATAAAGGGTTATGATCTGTCTCATATAAATGATTATTATATATTCACTTAAAGGGACATTCCCAAGTTTGTTCCATTGTAAGATATTTCCGATTAATAAAATATTTCTACGATTAAACTTACATATTAAATATATTTTCTTGTTTAGAATATCAATGTTTGTATATTCAATGTGTTTCTGGTCGTCTTAATATGTGTAAGAAGCCCAAACAGGATTTCGTCTTCAGATAATTTCGTACGTACGAAATGTGTTTGTTTTTTTAGGAAATAAAATGAAATTTAACCTAGTACAAATATTAGAACGATCATAAACACGTTTATTGTAGAGCCACTAATATTCTAAACAAGAAAATATATTTAAATATGTAAGTTTAATCGTAGAAATATGTTATTAGTCGATAACATCTTAAAACATTGCAGCAAACTCAGGAATGTCCCTTTAAATACGTTGAGTTGAACTCCCATTGCGAATCAGTAATACAAATACACATTTGCAAGCTTGCGCATACAGGCACAACTTAACTTCATACAGTTAAAAATGCTTAACTGTAAAACAATTGTTATACAATTCTGTGATCCATCGAATCACTACACATGATTAGCTATTACGTTTATTCAGCATATTTGCGAGGGCAGATCCGCCACTAGTTCATATATCCAACACCCTTGCCTAGATTCGCTACTTAGATATATACCAACTTTTACAATGTGCACTGGCCATTCAACCATCAAAAACACTCCACAAATATTATTGTGGGAGTGTTTAAAAACGTATTATAGCCTACGCGTAATGGACGAGTGCATATTAATCAGCGGGAGTTCATATTGTACATATAATATAGACTGGGGGAGTGTATATTACATGTATAACATGGACTGGGGAGTGCTTATTCTACATATAATGAGTGCAAATTAAATGTGTCACCAGTTCCCACCCAGAGCGAGTTTTAACAACTCAGTGGATAGGTGTACGACAACTACGCTCTCTTCTCTCTCACTAAACGCTAACCTACTATCCCGAACAGACAGCCCAGATAACTGAAGTGTGTGTGCCCAGAGCAGCGTGCTTGAACCTTAATTGGACATAAGCATGAACGTAAGTTAAAATAAAATAAACTTCAATGTTCTATCGCTCGTTCGTTAGAATCTTTTAACTCTGGACAGTTTTTTTTCAGAAAATGGCTAAAATTGTTGTTTAATGATAGATAGCTGTAGTGATAATATAAATTTTGGGTACCTTTCAAATTTCTTTAAGTGTGAACGGGGATATAGACAAGGAGACCCGATTTCACCGTACTTGTTAATTTTATTCGTCGAGCTACTTTCTTTTGCAATAAAACGTAATGAATATATCAGAGGTATAAAAATTAATAACATCGAATATTGCATAGGCCTACTTCAATATGCAGATGATACGAATTTCACTTTAGACGGATCAGAAAGAACTTTATTAGAATTATTTAAAATAATTTTAAAATTTCAAATATGTTCTGGTCTTAAAATTAATTTAAACAAATGTGTTGCTATGTGGATCAGCTCCAAAATAGGATCAACTGAAAAACTTTGCCCACATATACCACTACCTTTTTCTACAGATCTCATTGAAATGCCTTTCCTTAATTTCGAAAAACAATTGACCAGAGCACGTAAAATATAATATTATTCACATGGTCAAATAGATCGCTAACTATTAACGGTAAAATTAGTATAATAAAATCTCAGATTCTGCCACTTTTCACTCACTTATTCACAGTCCTATCTGATCCAGATAAAACATTTTTCCAAAGATTAAATGCAATATTTTATAAATTTATCTGGTATGGTAAACGTGATAAAATTAAAAGAACATTTTTTTTTAATTTTTTTGTTTGTTTGTTTAACGACGCACTCAACACATTTTAATTACGGTTATATCGGCGTCGGACATATGGTTATGTCGAGAAAAACCCCCAGTGGTCAGCTGACGGGGATCGATCCTAGACCGACCGCGCATCAGGCGGGCACTCTACCACTGGGCCTTAAAAGAACAATGCTTATGAATGACTATAAAAATGGTGGAATTAAAATGATTGATGCCATGTCATTCTGCAGATATCCAAAAGTAAAATGGATAAAGCGACTACTCACATCAGATGGTTTGTGGCAGAGTCTTACAAAAACTATATCAACTGACTTTGGTAATGAAACTATTTTTAGCTTTCACAAAAACCACCTACTTAAAACCGCAAAATGTATTTCAAATATATTTTGGGAAAATGTAATTACTAATTATGCACTAATTAGACAAAACGAAATTGAAAGTGTAAAGCAATTTATAAATGAATCGTTTCTCAATTTTAATCCGCCTAAACATATAAAACTGTTTCTACATTGGCACAATCGAGGCTTGAAACAAATAAAATGCGTACTTAATGGTGAAGTTAAACGATTTAATTCGGTACAACAAGAATTCAACCTAAATGGCAATTATTTCTCATATTTAGACTAATTAATTATATTGAAAAATAATGGCTTTGTAGAATAAAAGGGTATAGATCAAATATGGAAATAGCTGAAAGTGATCCATTAATAACAAAAATACTAAACACTAATGATAACAAAATTATATACAATAGCTATATTACACGTATTCAATGTTTTTTAGAAAACATTTGTCATAAATGGTCCCAAACACTCAACACCACAATCACCGAAACCATGTTATCACAATGTTTTGAACCACCATCGACACTAAGACGAAAAATCTAAAATTTTTACTGAAGGTGTAAATATAATAAACTTAGTATCACAGAAATATTGAAATATTAATTTTGTCAGAAAAGAAGACCTTTCACTTATTAGTCATTTGAAGGCGTTATTTCTTTATTCTCCTTGTTATTGTTTTCAAAACCATTGTACTTACAAATAACACAAGCCTCGGGGTTTTACCTGATTTAGTACCCCTCGGGTGGGATTTCCCTATCCACCCCCAAACAATATGAAAGAGTCTTATATCATTAAATTACCCGAAAAATTGCGGACCAACATTCTGAAATTCAGAACACGTAAGCATTATCGTTCCAGCCAGTTCTCCACAGCTAGTGTAGCAAATTCCGTGGTATGTACTATCCTGTCTATGTTGAGTGCATCGTTACATAAACCATTTCTTTCCTTCAGTATGGTCTTAAGTATCGAAGACACATTTAACTCGGAGCCTTCTAGAAGCTTAAAGCTGTTCTCGTGGAAACAGCTTATATTTGTTATGTTATAAACTTTCTATTAACAGCAACGGCTCAATCACAAGCAGACCGGGAAAGGGTTTGGCCGTCTTGTAGAAGACTCAGATCATCAGCTTCGGACCTCAGTATAGTCCCTGGCTCCTGCTCCGCCAGTTGTGTCTCCGTTTCGCCTGTTTGGACCAAAGCATCATGTTTAGTCTATTCGATCGAGAGTTATACGCCAAAGAAGACCAGTTCGAGAAAGATAGCCGTGGATACATCAAATACATGTTTTTGGAAGAGGAAACGCAGGAACCCATGTCTGAAGTAAGAAAATGCCATCAATTCATAGACGGAAATAATTCCGACATCGATGTCCTGCCTGACACTAAGACAAACGTCCCTGGTATGCCGGTCCATGAGAAACGCCGAAATACTACGGAAATAGGACTCGGTGGTTCCATGGAGGAACTAGGACTCAACCTGTTGCCAAAATCTCTTTCGTTGGACAGCTTTCCGATGAAATCGTCGATGAAGACCCCTACAACACGGCCACGCAATCTCTCTCTGTACTGGGCGGACGAGACGTTCCAGCACGATCTGGAGAATATCCGTTACATCAAGCGCCGGCGTAGTTCTTTATTTAGCTTGTCGTGTATACTGCCACATTTGGGATCTCTGGCTAGAAATGACTACAACAGGTAAAATGAGATAAATATCTCAATACCATCCTTTAGAAATTATTAGTGTTTACCGAACTCATTATTTTACTAGTACTAATAATTGTTTTAATCAGTTCTATATTATAAAATAATAGATGACAAAAAAACGATTACAAATTAAGTAGATTGACGACTTGTCTTTAGCTAGAAAGTTATTCTTTTTGACACTCATAAACTAACATTTTCAGAAATGTCTCACACTTTTATTAGTAAAACCTGAAGAATTATTTGGGATATTGTCCTATATTCATAAAACTAGTGAGCCATTTTTGTCTAAAAGGTAACAAACATGTTTGTCTATCGGTGAACGAACGAAATAACTGTTTTGGAGAAAACATCGTGGTTTATAATAATTTATCATTTGGTTGTCGAGAAATGTGCTACCCCTTTTAATGTTAATTTTAATTTGTTAAAGTCAACATCCAAATGCATCATTCTGTAAACATTTTCCATCCCCAAACACCCTACACACGTTATCCTTTTGGGAGCTGAGCTCACTTGGCGTCAACAAACTCAACCTTGCCATTTTTAGAATTGTTTTACTTTCCGTTGACAAAATCGTGGATTCGCCCCTGGGTTCATCAAGAAACATTCGTCAATTAATCATCCTAAGTAGAAACATATTTGAGTGGGTCTTTTTTTTTCTCAAATAAATACACGTATACGGGCATCAATAAAACACATATAATATCTTCTTAGTTTTTATTATTGTTGAAAATTTGATTGTGCTGTGCTTAAGTCACACACACACACACACACACACACACACACACACACACACACACACACACACACACACACACACATATTTATGTATTTGTTTTTGTTTGTTTTTTGAGTCGTTAATCAACGTTCATCTGTTGTCAGGACATGAAGAGAAGAGTGAAATATTTGTACTGATCTTCGCCATTTAAGAATATATTTTGCATTGCTGTCATTATTTGAAACAAAGAGTCGAGTTTCGCTAATTAGAAACTTCTTGCTGTTACAAATAGATGAAAAACAAGTGGCGTATATCTTTCAGTCGAAATTCAGTATTTAAATATATAGTTCATTCTTTTGTCAATTTATGAAAAACAGTAGAACTTCGTTTAACGTATTTCATTATGTTGTAATACATTTACCTGTTGTCAATATTTGCAAGAAAGAATGGATCACACCCACACTAACAGCATAGAATTTGTTTGTTTGTTTTTGTTTAACGACGCACTCAACACATTAGAATTACGGTTATATCGGCGTCGGACATATGGTTAAGTCGAGAAAACCCCCAGTGGTTAACTGACGGGGATCGATCCTAGACCGACTGCGAATCAGGCGGGCACTGTACCACTGGGCTATGCTGCCCTCTAACAGCAAAGAATGGCTGTAACAAAATCTTTCATACATAGTTAGTTTGTTTTGTTCAACGAAACCAGTGGAGCACGTTGATTTATTAATCATCAGCTACCGGATGACAGGCGTTTTGTAATTTTAACATATAGTCTTAGAGAGGAATCCCGCTACATTACTGACATTCAATCCCACATAAAATACTAGTATGTTATACAGAGAAATTATGACGTTAATAGTGAATTAACTTTGGTCTGGCGGGCAGCATAGCCTGATGCGCGGTCGGTCTAGGATCGATCCCCGTCAGCTAACCACTGGGGGTTTTTCTCGACATAACCATATGTCCGACGCCGATATAACCGTAATTAAAATGTGTTGAGCGCGTCGTTAAACAAAAAGATAAAATAAAATAATAATAATAACTTTGGTATATAATGCTACGTGTATATACGTACGCATGTGTGTATACGTACGCATGTGTGTATGTATGTACATGTATGTATGTATATATGTACGTACGTATGTATTATGTATCCGTTACATCAAGCGCCGGCAAAGTTCTTTATTAAGTTTGCGTATATATTTTCACATTTGGGGTCTTTGGCTAGAAATAGGTAAAATGAGATAAATATCTCAATACCATCCTTTAGGAAGTATTAGTGTTTACCTAACTCACTATTTTACTAGTACTAATAATTGTTTTAATCAGTTCTATAATATTATTAAATAATAGCTGACATATGTACGTACGTACGTATGTATGTATGTATATATGTATGTGTTTACGTATTTGTGTATCTATGTGTGTATGTATTTACATTGTACATTTCATTTATCAATACATAACTGTTGTTTGTCGTTTCAGTTTTATTGTTACTTTATTTCTGTACTTATTTTCTGATAATGTTTTTCACTGTTTTTCTTTTCAATAAAAGCTGACTATTTATATACAGTGTTTAGTTGTTTTTCATACCAGACGCTTTAAATAAAATGAAAAGTTTTATTTAACGACGAAGTTTTAACTACGGTTATATGGCGTCGTATTACAAACTAGGTTTACCTGGTTTGACTGTGATATAAAAATATTTTCGTGTTTTGAGTGGCCATCATGTAAAAAATGTGTTTTCCTAAATAATGACGTGAAATATTCCGAAAGGACACACACACACACACACACACACACAGAGAGAGAGATAGAGAGAGAGAGAAACACGGTGGTTATGCAGACACTTATATTCTAAACCAGAA
>JAECMU010071774.1:13581-30085 GCA_016106625.1 Dracogyra subfuscus
CCCCCCCCCTTCCACACACACACACGCGCACAGTGTAGGTGTTCCCCCAATAAAAAAACAAATCCTCTACACCAATGGTCATCCACCCACTCTCACTTCACATATCGTTTACTTTGGTCTCTTCAACATCGAGATAACAACTATCTGTATTCACAGTGGAGACTGTCCAAACCGACATCTGTGTAATCTGGATTGCTGTGTAAACCGACATCTTTGTAATCTGGATTGCTGCGTAAACTGACATCTGTGTAATCTGGATTGCTGCATAAACCGACATCTGTGTAATCTGGATTGCTGTGTAAACTGACATCTGTGTAATCTGGATTGCTGCATAAACCGACATCTGTGTAATCTGGATTGCTGTGTAAACCGACATCTTTGTAATCTGGATTGCTGCGTAAACTGACATCTGTGTAATCTGGATTGCTGCATAAACCGACATCTGTGTAATCTGGATTGATGTGTAAACCGACGTCTGTGTAATCTGGATTGCTGTGTAAACTGACATCTGTGTATTCTGGATTGATGTCCAAACCGACATCTGTGTAATGTGGATTGCTGTTTTAAACCGACATCTGAGTAATGTGGATTGCTGTGTAAACCGACCGGATCCGGTTCTGTATAAGGGGGTACACCACTGAGGGGTGGTCTTAAAAATGACCCGGTGGGATGTGTGTGTGAAAATGCCAATAGGGGCAGTATGGTTTTCGTTCTGAACAGTGGTGGTACTATTCCATGTCCGAGGTGGTTTCGTTCGTCCTCAGTGTGTGGTTATCCGGACAGGGTGGTCTGATTCCATACCCAGAGGGGGGTATCGAGACCAGGGGTAGTCCCATTTCTTATCAAGAGGGATATAACCCAAACAGGTGTGGTTATACCATTTACCTAAAGGGGCACCACTGTTACAGTATTATGTTCGAAACTATTGCTTTATATTTTAGTTCTACGTAACTACCAAGTGGAGGTAGCTCTGTATGTGTTATTTAAATGGCTTCCAATGAAACTTGGATTTGTTGCTCTTCTATAGTCATTTTGTTTGCGTGCACGTGTGAATGGTTCTTGGTGGCAGTGAGGGATTCTGGAAGACGTCGGGCAACGACCCCATTCTGTGTAACCAATGCACAACGCCAGTTCCGCTGGCCATTGAGAGAAGCTTATGTGACATCAGGTGATTTGTTGTTTTTTTCGTTTGGGTTTTCACATTTGGCCCAAGCTATCGTATATTCGTGGTGAACAGACTACCAAGAGAACATTCACCCACTCCAATTGTGCCTCTTCAGGTTTCGATGTTTTACACCAAAGTATTATTAGTATATTACCACAGACGTCTGCGAGCTTCACAAGACCAAGGGATACAACCGCTGCCGGCGACTAGATGACTGGCTCAACGCAGTTACCTCCCTTCATCTAGTACCATTATTTAGCTGGAAACCTTAATTAAAGTGACATACATAGACCATTTCATTAATTTTACGTGTACATCTCGTCATTTATTCACTCTGTATACACACTTAGCAACATTTCTTTCTTCCATACCTCGTTTTGCCATGGCAGCAGCACGCATACCACAGATGAACTGGTTCACAGATAGTCATGCTGAAGCACTGCAATTATTTAGAGACCATTCGGATTTACTGTGAAGATGAAGACATCACTGAAGATCCGAAGATCGCACTCAAGATACTCCGTGGCACTGGAGATGAAGGAATGAAATGATTAAAGGCATCTGGGTTTTCTGATGAACATTATAAGCATTCACCTACTAAGATCTGGGAGTTTCTTGAGGCATGCCTGTAGATAAGCATCAACTTCAGAGTCCACCGTCTCCATCTCACGAACTGCTGGCAGCGCATTCAGGAGTCCATAGATGACTTTGACCTCTGGACTCGTACTTTAGCGCACAAATGTGAGTTTGAGAATGCAGAGATGGAGAAACAACTTCTGGAAATCATCACTGCATCAATGCCTATTGAGTATTTTCAAAGAGATCTGCTTGAACGACCAAAAGGTTACAAGTTTGATGAAGCCATAGCTGAGGGCCGACGCTATGAGGTGATCATAGCTGATTGACAACAGATCCAGCAGTGACCAGTTGAAGATCAAAACACACTACAAATCACTACAACAATGTTGACGTTATTAAACGGGACTGTGGAAACTGTGGTACCAATCACGCAGCATGGAAATGCACAGCATATAATGACATTTGTAACTTATGTAAGAAAAAGGGTCACTGATGACACATGTGCAGTCAGTGCAGACAAAAAAGAACAACCAAACTGGACACAGCCCAGTTTGCTGGTAAGTAGCATATAACAGATCTTCAAGAAAGAACATTCGTACAACTGAATCAGACTACTGGGATGAATTATCTGACAAAACAAATCAATACCAAGAGGCAGAACCATATGATATGATCTGTATATCCAGTGTGTGGCAGGAGATATTCGCTATTCTTGACGTCATTCAACCACAGTAGTCCGGTATATGCCTGATAAGGCTGAAAGTTGACACAGGAGCATCAGGCAACACACTTCCTCTGCACACCTTCAGACAGATGTATGGAGATCCGTTTCCAACAACCATCACCTCTCCAGTGAAGAATATTCGCTTGACGGCCTACAATAGACAAGACATTCAATGTATAGGCTCCATGAACCTACAGCTTCGCCACAAAGAGGACGTCATCACTGCCAAGTTCAATGTCTAATGCAGAACCATTTACAGGCCTTGACCTTAAGTATTTTCGGTGGTAGCCCACCGGGCTACCAGGTTACACCCCGCAAATGCTCTATGCATTTAAAAGACAAGTTAAAGCATGAACTGGAGAAGATGGGAAAATAAAGGATAGTTAGAAAAAGAACGTAACACAGGGACTGATGTTCTAGCTTGGCATACTATATAAAAAAAGGACGGCTCACTCCGCATATGCATAGATCCCCAGAAGCTAGAAAAAGCTTTAAAGTGATGTTCACACAAGGTATCCACCCTTGAAGAAATCAACCCTCAGCTCACTGGGTCATCTGTCTTCAGTAAGCTTGACGCAAAGGTTGGGTACTTTTCAATTCAGTTGCTTCAACTTTCAGGTCACCATTTGTCCGTTATTGTTGTCTACATCTTACATTTTGGCTCCGTGTATCACAGGACATCTTCCAGGCTAGAATGGATGAGCTACAGGAGGACCTCCCAGGAGTAGTCGGCATTACTGATGACATGTGTGTACATGGCAAGGACGAGGATGAACATGACACGAATCTCAGAGGACTGATGGAAAAGTCAAAGGAATGTTTTCTCGTTTTCAACTCTGAAAAATGCACCAGTCGCCAACCTGAGATTCTTTTGGGAACATTTATTCAAATCATAGCATATGCCTAGACCCCAAAAAGGTGATGCCCGTTCCTCAGGATAAGGATATGCTGAAGTTCTAGGAATGATGACAAATGTCTGCATTCATACCAAACTTCAGCTAAGAATCTCAACCACTGAGAGAACTGCTGAAAAAAAGATGTCTCGTTTAAGATGCCGGAAGACCACATACGATGCTTTGAATCCTTGAAGTCTACCCTTTCCACGGCAACCTGCCTCAAGTTCTTCAGTCCAAAAAAGCTAACTGTTCTTGAGGTGGACAGCTCCATGAAGGGACTTGGTGCAGCAATTTTGAAATAGGGAGTGCCAGTGACATTTGCATCCAAGTCTCTCGACGCCACCCACGCTACCCAAACGCTATCAAAGCAGAAGTCGAGAAGAAGGTATCTATGTTCGGCAGACTTAACATAATCGTTAGTGATAATTAATGGCCCACAATACCAGAGCAGAGCCTTCCAGAACTTCATACAGAGCTGGGGGATACAACATGTAACATCATCACCATGGTATCCCAAGTCCAATGGATTCATTGAACGACAGGTCCACACAGTCAAGAAAACCATTAAAAAGTGCCGACACGACGGAAAGGCCTTTCACATCGCCATGATTAACATGAGAGCCACTCCCATTAACGCCAAACTAACTTCTCTTGCTTCCCTCTCGAGTGATATCCACACCCCAGAATACAAAGAGCAAATGGAGTACAGACAACAGATGATGAAGGACAACTTTGCAAGACGGCTGGCAGGCCTCTTCCTCCCCTGTGCAAAGGACAGTCCGTCCGAATTCTCAATAAAGAAAATAGAACATGGACACCTGCAGAAGTTGTTGGAAGATCACCTGAACCGAGGTCGTACCAATTGAGGACAAGTCTGGGAAATGTTCTCAGAAGAAACAGGAGAGACCTCAGAATGACCTTAGAGAAAACGAATCAGCTGGTGAACAGCCCATGCACACTGGCAACTCCGAACACTCTCAGCCTTGAACAACCAGCAAATCCGAATGTTGTAAGAATAGGCTACGACATGGAAGCTGACTGCATATCAGTGTCTGACACTTAACCACAAGTCAGTCCGAATGATGATAGAAAGCATCTTGGTGGTGCACTGACCATCAGACGTTAAATAAGGTCACTGTCAAAGACGTGTACCCATTGCCACTGATAGACGAATGCTTAGATACCCTATTTGGAAATGTATGGTTTTCCAAACTGGATGCTAACTCAGCATATTAGCAGATAGGTGTCAATGCAGAGGACCGAAAAAAAGACAGCTTTTATGACAAAGTATTTTTGTTTTTTAGTTTGTATGCATGGGTTTCGGGTTTTGAGAGGGTTAACGTGGAATGTACTATTGGTATTTTTGGACGATATTCTGGTAATGGGTAAGGACCAGGGGTATCATTTAACTAATTTGCGGTTAACACTTTGATAGATTCCTATAGTATGGTCTGAAGTTCAAACCCCAAAAGTGTGAACTGTTTCAAATAAAGGTGGAAATTCTGGATAGAGTGATAGGTCCCAACGGAGTGGAGATGGGTACTGTGTATGTAGACAGTGTTCTGGAGTGGCCTATATCCAGGTGTACGAGGGAGGTAGAACGTTTTTGGGGCTTTGCAAATTACCATCGCAATTTTATAGTTTTCTGATATTGCAGTTCCCTTGTACGAGATTACGGGAAAGAAAGTATTCATGTGGGGGACTGCCCAGGAGACATCTTGGGTTAGGCTGAAGGAGGCGTTAGTGTCAACTCCAGAACTGACGTTGCCTAACAATGATGACCCATTCATCCTTGATACGGATGCCTCAGATAGGGCAATAGGGACAGAGTTGTCCCAGCTGCAGAATGGCACAGAGAGAACTATTGCATATGCTTTCTGCAGCCTAACCTCTGAACAAAAAATGTACAGTACCACCTGGAAAGAACTGTTGGCAGTGGTAAAATATACCCGCCAGTTCTGCCACTATCTACTGTGTAGAAGGTTTATGGTACAAACTGATCACAACAGTTGGCATGGTTGTTAAACTTCAAGGAGCCACAAGGACAGTTAGCTTGATGGTTGGAGAAGTTGTGTCAGTACGATATGAAAATTCAACATCGGCCGGCTAAACAACATGTCAACGCAGATGCTCTGCTGAGATTGCTAGTACTGCAACCATGCCCTGATTTTAGAGCGGGCGTCAAGGTAACCGAAATGCCTTTTGGGGTTTGGAAGTATTGCTTAGGTGCCAGTGACAATTGGGGTACGTTTGTTGACAACGTTTACGATGCAGTGCCTTTAACTACCAGGGTGGACCAACTGTCAATGGTACGACAGATGGTCTCCGCTGCAGATGGGAGTGAATCATTTGTGCAGAGTACGGAGTTTCAGCAGTTGCTCACTGTGGGTATCGGGTTCAGCTCTCAGCAATAGAGCAAAGGGTCCCTAAAAGAGTGCTGTCAGTAACTATTGAGGACAGTTTGGGTGATAATTGCTTTGTGGGATACTCAGCTGACCAGATCAAGGAAAAGCAGCGGAAGGATCGAGATTTGAGACAGATTATCCAATGTTTGAAAACTCGGGTAGTACCCAGTGAGGCAGAACTGTTTCTGGGAGACAGTGAATCCAAATGATATTGGAATAACAGAGACAAGTTTCATTCAGATGAACGGCGGTCCTGTATAAACGGACTGAGGATGATTCTGGGAGCAGGGAACTGCTTGTCGCACCCCTTTCCTTAATGCATGAGGGGCTCAGGATCAATCACGACATTCCAGCTTCGGGACAGCAGTGTGGAATGTACTTGAAATTTGGATACTATTAATTATTTGCATGTAAACCATCCAAATTCAAAAAACATTATATTAGAAAATGTAGAGGTATACGATTTGGTAGATCCATTTAGGGAACTCTATCCAACATTAAGGAGATACACATCGAAAAAGAAAAAGCCGCTTAAACAAGCTAGGTTAGATTTTTATCTTATTTCCAATAATTTAATGGTACAGGTAGAAAAGGTACCAACTGAGTGTAATTTTAAGTCTACAACAAAATAATAATATAAAAGGTAAAGGTTTATGGAAATGTAACAATTCTCTACTACACGATACAAACTATGTCTTTTTTTTTTTCTCTTTTTTTTTTAATTTCAGGCAATCCCGAACATGTCGGGTACCCCATTTATTAACGTATGCCTACCTATATACAATTGAACCGGGTCTCCTTGACTGAGTAAAATAGTAATTTACAAGTAAAAATGTTGCATTTAAGTGGTGTGCATGGGTAGATAAAATATACAGATCGTTATTAAAATAATTTGATTCTACCCGGTTCTGCGGGCAAGGAGTCCCAGGCCGTTTTCATTTACTACATGATTTACATATTATTGACACTGGTTCGTAAGCTTAGAAGAAAGAGAGAGATGGTGTGTTTAAGACTGCCGAGTGACAGCCAGACAGACGGACAGACAGACAGACGGTTGGAAAGACTAAATGGACAATTGTTTTATAGTTTGTATACGATGTCGAAGGTATCAGTGCACGAGGCAATGACTCCTTCGACGCACCACTGCTTTAGGAACTTTTCTTTTCTAGCGGGCAGCATGGCCCAGTGGTACAGTGCCCGCCTGATGCGCGGTCGGTCTAGGATCGATCCCCGTCAGCTGACCACCGGAGTTTTTTCTCGACATAACCATATGTCCGACGCCGATATAACCGTAATTTAATGTGTTGAGTGCGTCGTTAAATAAACCAACAAAAAAATAAATAAAAAAAAATAAAAAATAAAAAATCTTTTCTATTCGGCTGTTCAGCTGCAGCGAAATACTCGATTTCCACCATTTTGTTTACCCAGGTTCGAAACAGTGCCATTTCAGTACATGGCTTATCTCCCCTAACATTTTCCGCGATGTCCAAATTACTTTAATGACTTTACTCCAGAGAAAAATTCCTAAGTTCAACGCATTATTGCCAACTCTATGAGTTATTCCGAAAATAGTTCTATATGCATTTAATTTGAAGCTAGGACCTAAAAGTTCTACATCATTAATAAATTGTTTCGTCTTCCGGCAGTGAAAAAAGGCACGCAAGACTGAGTCCACGTTATTGCATAAAATACACATTGGCGTAGGCTCAATCTTCCACTTGCATAGGTTTTTTTCCTACCGCAATGACGTGATGAAATAATTTTAAAATTATATCGTAGTCAGTTATCCTACAATTTAGAGTTATCGAGATTTCTTCCCAATTTATACGTTCGTTGAAAACTTTCTCTCATTTGGCCTTACATAATGCGTCTTTTCGAGTTTTGTTTAGCAGGACTGTGTACACGTCTTTTGATGTCATTGTCAGTACGTCTTTGCGCGTGCCATTAACGTCGACCGTGAAGACGGCGTCTATTTCACCATCAAAGTGGTCTTTTTCTTTCAAACGACCTTAACCAATGTCGCGGAAAGTTGTCTCGTATGTCTGCGTATTGGCGGTAGAATGCCGCACTGGCTGAACAACCAGCAAAGTCCACAAAGTCCTTGTTCGTCATGTCCCAAATGTCCATGACTAAATTTAGTCATTCGCTACAAATCTTTCTGTATTGTGAAGTGTAGTTTAGGGCTGGATTGTCGTGGAGCGGTTCGTACATAATTTGTAGACCACTCTCCCTTTCGCATGTTACGTCCAAGTCTGTCCATTGATTTGTAGATGTTCGGCATTAGTTTGAAATTTGGTTTACTATTTACGAATTTGCATTTTAGAACGTACCGAACAATGTCAACAATTTTATATTGTCCCAAAAAGTGATCGGACATAGGTTTCCATAACCCATCACCCTCAAAACTTAAAAACCTAAAAATGAATTTGATTCTTTGTGCCTTTATTTTCTGCCGAATATTTACAACCCCCAACCCATCCAATTCCTTAGGAAGTTGCAGTTGCTCTTTTGATACCAGATGTTTACCATAGGACCAAATAAAGTCTGAAATCATTTTATCTATTTCTTTAGTATAAGTTTTCGGTAATTCAATTACATTAGATAAGTATCAAATACCACTTGTCGCCAAGCAGTTTACTACAGTTACTTTGCCCTGAAGGGTTAATCTGCGTTTATTCCAAATGTTTAATAAAAGTTTTATTATGTCAATTTTAGCCCTCTAATTGTCTTGAGAAACATCTATATTACCGAAATAAAATACAAGATTTTTTTTTTTATCATTGGTCCATCTAATATCAAGTGGAGTGTCTTTCTCGAACCTAAGTTTGCCAGTTAGAAAACCTTGAGTTTTTTGCATATTGATGCACGTTCGTATGTTTTTAATATATTAAAAAGTTTCTTTACCGATTTACAGTCCAATAAAGTCACGTTTCCGTCATCCGAATATCCCACCCATTTGCTAACAAAGCCATCAGATAAGGTTATTCCTACGATTTTTGATTCCGCCCGAACAGCTTCAGCCAAAGTTTCTGCTACTAAGATGTATAAAAGAGCGCTGTCTAATTCCCCGAGAAAGCTCAAAGAAAAAGGAAGTAAAACCGTTTACCTTTACACAAGATTGAATATTAGTATAGCAAGTTTTTATCATGTTAATAAAATTCGGGCCAAAATTAAATTTCTTCAAAACTTTAAATAAGAAATTCCATTTTACTCTGTCGTATGCCTTAGTTTGATCATTGTTTTATTGTTTTATGTTGTTTAACGACGCACTCAACACATTTGAACTATGGTTATATCGGCGTCGGACATATGGTTATGTCGAGAAAAAACCCCAGTGGTTAGCTGACGGGGATCGATCCTAGACCGACCGCGCATCAGGCGGGCTAGTTTGAACAAGTGAAATAATTATACCTGGAAGATTGTTCCTATCTACATATTCGATTAAGTCCCTTATTAAAGCCGCTCCGTCATGGATTGACCTGCCTATAACTCCACATTTTTGGTTTGGATGAATTATTTTTGGAAGAATGTCCCTAACGCGTCTTGCAATAATTTTTGTAATGATTTTGTAGTCACAGTTTAGCAATGAAATTGGCCGCCAATTTTTTAGAAGCTGTTTGTCATTCCCCTTCCAAATTAGAACGATTACCCCTCTGCGCACTGAAATGCTTAATTATTTACGTTCAAAATCTTCGTCAATTACATCTACTAGGTCGCTACTAATTACATGAAACAAATTCTGGTAAAACTCAGCTGTCAATCCATCACATCCGGGTGATATTTCTTTAACAAAGGAATTAATTGCTTCTGACACTTCATCAAGAGTTATTTCCCCTTCGCATGACTTTTGGTCCTCGTCATTTAACGTCTTTGTCATATTTTTAATAACCTATCTTGCGCTCATTCGTCCGTCTTTTCTGATGTGTACAAAGTTTGATAAAATGTAACAGTTTCATCTAAAATTTCGTCCGGTGTCTCTGTTACGTTACCGTCCTCTGTTTACGATATAAACTATGTTAATACTGTAAAACAAATTATAGAAAATATAAAAATCCAATATGTTGTCCCTTTATACAATGCAGAGCAAATAAACACAATCCCTAATGATACAATTCAATTTACTATTAATGATCAATTGTTCTTGGAAAAACTTTTATTGGAAATTAGAGAAAAACTATATCTTATTCAGCAGCCAAGAAAAGGGGGAAAATTTGTGAAGACATAAAACATTTAGAAGAAAATCTAGCTTTAAATGTCAGTGAAATAGAAGAAAACAAATTGATGGACAGAAAGAAAGACCAAAGGGGCATTTTATTATATCTCGAGCTAAATGGGTGGAAGAGGTAGAAAAGCCAACTTATCAGAAGGTTTTAAATTAAATAGAGGTTGTAGGCAAGGTGACCCATTATCTCCTTATATATTTGTAATATGTGCGGAAATACTTGCAATTTTAATATGTAATAATAAAGACATTAAGGGTATAAATATTCATGGGGAAGAATTCCTGATTTCTCAATATGCAGACGACACTACCTTTATCTTGGATGAATCCCCAAATTCCCTGTACAATACACTTAAGCTATGGTCCCACAGAGCCTGCGTTGGTATACGATGGGCTACGATGACCTAAACCTACGATGGCCCACTATGGTAGACAATAAAATATTATGCTATTGCAATCATACGACGACGCACGTCATTGTATGACCAGCCCAGTGGTACAGTGCCCGCCTGATGCGCGGTCGGTCTAGGATCGATCCCCGTCAGCTAACCACTGGGGTTTTTTCTCGACATAATCATATGTCCGACGCCGATATAACCGTAATTATAATGTGTTGAGTGCGTCGTTAAATAAAAAAAAAAAAAAAAAAATGGTACGACCATCGTATGATGACGTGTGTCATCGTATGATATAGCTTTCGTTGGTAGTCGAGGTAACCAGAAAAAGTCGTGGGACATCGAATGACATCCTATGACGTCGAACGAGCATCCCGCGATAGGTCCACGATTGTCTCACGTGGTCGTACCACGGCCTACGACGTCCTGCGTCACCACAGTATGGTATATAATTAAGTTCAATTCCATTTTTAGTTCAGTGCACAACTATATGAAGATGGCAAAAGGTGGCAAGACCAAGAGCAAGGACAAGGGCAAGGGGAGGCAGCCAGCACCTGTTGTGGAGGAAGAGTCAGAACAACACGACCTGATGCAAAAGGGAGAGGCAGAGACGGAGGGAGACAACCGGGAAGACCCTGGCCGCAGTGAAGAGCGCAGTGACGGTGATCAGGAGCCAATAGCGGCCGTCCCAACCAAGAAAATGAAGACCAAAACCAGGCCTGTGCAGACAACGTCCGTGTCAGAACTTCTGACGGAGGAACAGGAGACCGAGTTGGCGGAGTGGTTTTCGGAACACCCAATCTTTTGGGACAAAACCAAAAAAGATTTCAAGCAGGTTGATATGAATGAGTGACTGCTGAATGACAAGGAAAAGACATTTGATGGGCTGCATCTAGTAGGGAAGAATCTACGTACATGGTTTACTACACAGAGAAGCAATTATGGGAGGTGGAGGGACTGCAAGACCCACGTCACGAGTAGGAACAAGTGGGTCCTCGCCAACTTCTACTGATTGGAGGGTCACGGGGCAGTGAGGACACAGGCTGGGCGTGATAGGTATCGCCGAACAACTCTCGCCTGGCTATCCAGGGCCGCACCTAAAACTCTTCTTCTTCTTCTTTGATCTTTTTGTCTTGACGCCTCCTCAGCAGAACAACTATAGCGATCATGTTAACGTCATCTTGCTCTTGACGCCTTCTCAACCTCTGTGGTGAAATCAGCGCCATGATGAATCACTTTGAACAAGTCGGCTCGAACTGATGATGATGAAGTGATGGCTGGTGTTTATATACTACAGAAGTAGCTACTGCGTACGATTTCCAACGATGCCATACGGTGTCAGGTATTTACCTGTGGACAAGTGAAAGTTATCTACGTGGTTATACCATAGTCCACGACATCGTACGACGGCCATACGTCGGTCGTACGACGGTCTTACGATGGTCTACGACGTTGACCATCGTATACCATCTTTTGAACATTTCAAAAGAAGATTTTCCAACCTACGATGGCTCTCGGAGGCCACAAAATCGTACGTCGACGCAGGATAGGCACCATGATGTTCTACGATGTTCCACGATGCTATCATCGTAGCCCATCGTATACCTACGCAGGCTCTGTGGGACCATAGCTTTACTACACTGGATTTCTTTGCAAAAATGTCTGGTCTGAAGCTAAATTATTCAAAGTCAAAGATAATATGGATAGACAGGAAAACATATTCAAAACAAGTGTTTCATAATTCTATATGGTTCAATTCAATTTACTTTATTAGGTATTAATTTCTCTTTAAAGATATTATTAAAGATAATTTCGAGCCAAAAATAGAAGAAATAGAAATTGTATTAAAAGCATGGAGTGCCCGTAAACTTACACCAATAGGTAGACTCACAGTGTTACAATCACTAATATTACCAAAACTAACAAATTTGTTAATTTCGCTACCATCCCCGTCAGAACAGTTAAATGAAAAGTTAAATAAGCGATTTTTTAAAATTAATTTGGCAAAATAAACCTAACAAAGTTAAAAGAGATTTTCTAGATAGCTGGCAAAGCATCCAATGTAAACAACCAATAGAAAATGAAAACGATATAGCTGGTATAAACATTTGGTTTAACAGTAAAATAAACAAAAATAAGAAACCTATTTTAATTTTATTTTTTAAAATATGCAGAAAAGGGAGTTTGTTTCATTAGTGATTTAGTTAATACTGATGAAGGATTTCTAAATTTATGCGATTTTATTGCAAAATGTAATATGAAAACTAACTTTCTAGAGTATGCTTCTTTAATTAATGCAGTGAAATGTTTTATAAGAAAATATGGAAAACATAATGATGAAATAAACGAGTCAATTACAAACGAAAACCACAAGCTAAAACAACTTCTTAAAGACAAAACGGGATGTAGAGAAATATATAAATTGTTATGCTACACAAAAGTCATTCCAAAGTCTCAATTAAAATATAAAAAATAAAGGTTTTTGTTATTCATCAGCAGAATGGAATATATTTTACAATATACCATTTAAATGCGTTAGAGATACAACTTTACGTTGGTTTCAATATAAAATTATACACAGATTTCTCGCTACTAACAGATTTCTATATACAATACATTATATTAATTCAAATAAATGTACTTTTTGTAATCGTATGCCCGAGACAATTGAACATCTATTTTATGATTGTTATTATGTTAAAGAATTTTTGAAAGATATTACAAACTGGATATTCAATACTATAGAAGAGTGCTTAATTATAGATAAACATATTGTCATTTTGGCTCTGCTTAAAAAACAAATACATATGCAATAAATTGGTTAATTATTAATATAAAATATTATATTTATTCCATGAAAATACAAAACAAAAATTAAACTTCTCTGCTTTAAAAACTATAATTAAAGAAAAGTGGGAAATTGAAAAATGTATCTTATATAAAAATGGTGATTATGAAGATTTCAAGACAGAATGGGAGCAAATATTTAGATATATTTATTTCTAAAATACCTTCTTCGAACTTTATACTCCTTCACACACCTTTTCATAATACTTTCTTGTATCAATACTAATTCAGTACATAACATCTTCTCCTTTATCTTTTTTTTTCTTCTTGGCTCCAGATAATACTAATTTAAAACAATTAATACAAAATAAAAATATCAACAATAATATACATAAAGTTTGTGGATTATATCTATTCGTGTGTATATAGTTTGCCATTTATATGTATAATAATAAAATTGTGTATACCATATGAAATTTTTTAAATATTGTGAGACAGTGAGCTCATCGCACCCCAACCCTGACATGCCTTTTTATATTCTGGGGACAATAAAAACAATAATAATAATAAACCAAGTTTTGAGTTAGGGTTAAGAAAAAGAAAAAAAAAGAAATGGCGTACTCAGTGTTGGGCATGGTGTAGATCTGAAGGATCCAGGGGCTAAGCCACTCTCCCTCAGTTATCCTTCAGTTCTAGAAACTAGATGTTGTGAGAAACAGATTCCTGAACTCGGAAAAGCATAATACAGCACTGAAATTCTTGTGCAATATATTGTTTTACAAATAATTTAAAATATGTGTTCAAGCAAAACATATAGGTCTACAGACGCAAGTTTCAGAGATCACTACACAATTTTAAAACAATAACCAGTTTCTGTTAATCAAGAGTTTGAAATGTTTCATGCACTGAGTACATTGTGTATATGTAGCCATGTTCATGACTGCAACAAGTTTTATTCAAACACCTGGACTCTTAAATGTTTTGTGTGATTAATATTATTCCACATGGTGTTTATGTTACCTTTTCCCTTGCTTACTAACATATAACTGGGCTTCACCAAGACACCTCAGCTGTTACCTTGCAGTTATGTCATACGCATTCATTTAATATCTCCTACTTTGAACTTCAGGAGGTCTAAACGAGTATCTGAATACAGTTTTTTGTACGACTCTGTGGCTTTCAACTTAGGTAACGTGTAACGTGTTGTTTCTCTCATGGCTGTTGTCATCAACTCTGAGCACTGCCCCCTGTTGGCCAGTAGAATACACCGAGTCAGGTCGTGTTCGTCAAACTGTGAAATATTTGTCTTCAGATAAATCTCGCAAGCTTCGTGTAAAACTGTGATGTCGTACTCGAGAGACAACTGGAACACTCCAAGGGTTTTTCTCACTGAAAGAGTTGCAATAATCATTAAAAACTTTAAAATCACAATAACAAGAACTACAAATCAGAATAATATCAACGGAAAGTCGGAATAACATATATTTAAAATTAAACCGATATGAACTGAAAATTAGAATATGATGAATTGAAAATTGGAGCAACATGAAATGAATATAAGAACATCCACTGAACATGAAAATAACATGAACTGAAATATATTAGCATTACTGCCAAACAACTATATACGTTGCAAACGAATAACTACGTATTTTTAAATGGATGTGGGTGGAAATACATGGTGAAAAGGTCTTAGGTTAGCATATTTTACTCGAATATCTCTATCGTCTTTGCCCGAAATTGAGGATTTGCTCCCTCACTAGGGGACAGTTACACCCCCTCCTCCGTCCTGTACACTTATGCTGAAATCAGAATAATTAGAACTGAAAGAAAAACATAAACTGAAAATCGGAATGATGAGCCATATACGGACTTTATATGATTAAGTTGTTTCTCATATTGAATTAAAAATCGAACGAACAAAATTGAAAAGCAGAATGAAAATATCTAAATTTAAAATATAAAAATCGGCAAAAGAAAAGTATGAGTTTGATCATCAGAGTGGATTTATTACTTAATACTAGGCTGCAATACATACCATTGACAAAATGCGTATCTAGTTTTGTAGGATCCAAGAATTCCAACACTGTTGAAATTTCATTATAACTTCCAAAATCTAGTGATATGTTTCCTTTTCCACTCATTTCGTCCAATTTCTCGGCGAACCATGACGAAGTTCGACGAAGTATGTCACTGAAGAAGTAGAGTCGCTTCCTATCCACGATAATAGTTACATCAGTGAGGTCAGTGAAAGCAGAATACTTGGACTGATTAGTAGTTTTTCTACTATTAGTGTTACATTCCATCAGTGGAGTGGCGACTTTCAATTGAGTCCTTATAGTTTCAAAACCTATAAGAAATTATATGGAAAATGAATTAAGACAAGAAAGGAAAGGGTATGATAGGACCAAACAAAACCCTGGCATTTGTATTGAATTACTCTAAACATATTATAAGTGTAACGTTCATATATCGTTAAAACTAGTTTTATTATTACTAGAGTTTGTAAACGATCGCGACTTCTATACTTTTAAATTCATGTGCAATCTTTCTTGGAAAAAAGAAGACACTATTCAATAAATAATATTATTCTAATAGTTAACCAATGTCTACAAACTCTATCCCCGTCGGTAGGCCTATTGGGCTATTTCTCGCTCTAGTCAGTGCACCACGACTGGTATATCAAAGGCCGTGGTATGTTTGATTTGTGTTCGTGACTTTTATTGTGTGGTGTTGTATGTTGCACGAGTAGTCGGTTCCGAATGGCTTGTGCAGACACCCTTCTCAAACCAGGTATGCGTCCAGCAGTGTTCGTTGCTGTGGCAGTTCGGTGGTGCAAGTGCTGAATCCGGATGTAGCGATCTTCTGCTGCAGTTGTTATGCGACGTCTTCCACTTCTGGGCTGGTCTTCAGCTGATAGAAACTACTGGTACATGTTCCAGAGACGTGAAATGATGCTCTGATGTGGCGTGCGACTGCTGACTGCGATTCACCTAACTGGAGGCGGCCGATTGCAATGTTTCGATTCGACAGGTTTAGTCTTGGCATCTTGTAACTCGTCACTACCCCAATCTTTTCCCCGAGTTTCACGTGTATTCGTCAAAATCTGACCATTTCACACCGCTTTCCTGCAATTGTCGCACAGGTGCCAGAACGTTCGTTAAATTTGTTTTAGGGTGCATTTGGACATGCTGTTCCATTCCAGGAACATTAACAAACATGGTCCTTTAGCAACATTCTAAAAACAAACCCACGATATTTTGTAAAATCAAACACTTATCTTCTTTCCCTATCACCTATGCTCTTTTTTTTTTTTTGACAGAGTATATAT